>MU274960.1:5941-36314 GCA_022160335.1 Irpex rosettiformis
ACGAACCTCTAACGAGCGACGGCCACCGTCCGTGTACTCTAGGGAAACCTCTAGGTGGTTCGTTCAACCAGTGTGCGTACCTACATACTATTTTATTACGTGTTTTCAAGTTCACACCATAGGATTGTACAGGTTTACGAGTGCTGGCTTCGACGGTGCCGAAAGCTCGAGGGCATAGTAGTATATGTTCGGACCGCTCAGTTCGCTACGTTGTATGAAGCACAGAGCACGAATCGGAGGTGTTTGCTGAAGTTGATGGGGTAGGAAAACACGAGGCGTAGCGCGAAGAGGAAGAGAATCCTCTATCAAGTATTCGATAGCTTCCTTCTGTACGCAACCTTGAACACGTGTGTAATACGATGCCATAACTATACATAGAGAATGAACAGACAAGGCTGTCCTATTCGATATAGACTGGTGGTGACTGTCGAGAATAAAAAAAATGGAATAAGAGTCGGCGAACGACATGGTCCTCATGCACAGCCAGGATATCTTTATGTCCACTTCTAGCTGCATCCTCCTCGACCGCGTGTATGATGCCCCGAATGTTAAGAAAAACGGTAAATTATATTAATTCCTAACAAATACTTCGTGTGTACCCCTCCTCGAAGCCCAACTTATCGAACTGATCAATACCACTAGTGATATTCCACCACCCGCCCCATCCTCGTCTCCGCTTGGTACGCATCGTACGAGGGGTCTTGGGAACCTTCTTCACCCAATACGGGGCTTTCAGCGAGGGTGGACGAACGACTCATTGAGTAGGAGCGGCGGTGACGACGAGGGAAGGAGGAAGTTGGGGGATACGGCGAGGAGGCTGGGGGAGATGACGATGGTGACGAGGGGGTGGGAAGGGGTCCAGAGAATTGACCTTTAGTTGACAAAGGGGAGGGGAGGAGAAGGCAACGGCGACGACGCCGGCTGTGGGGAGGAAGAGAGTATGGACTGGGAGGGTAGGCGTAGCCGAGGCGGACGATTCCTGAAGCGTTTTGGAAACTCGAGCATCCGTCGAGCGTAGGCATTGACAATGGCGGATGTTGCTTCTTCGATGGTTTTCTGACAATGACGGGGATCGGCAGTCAGCGGGGGGAGGAGGGAGTCGTTAATGAGCATGGTGGTGGTCTCGGCAGGCTGTGCGAGTGCAACGTTGTTGTCGTCTGTTTTTGCACCGACTTGAAGTTCCAAGTCTAGGATGATCGGTAACGGTTTCGTAGTATCCAATACCGAGCGGTAGTGTCGTGACTCTGGGATCTTTCTTTTAGGCTGTAGTGGCTCAACGACGGCATCAAGTGTTATTCGCTACGCGCCTTCTTCCCTGGAAGTAGGAGACCTGACTTTACTCAATGTCCCTGACAGGTTTTGGCGTTCCCAGTGCGAGATGAGGTTACTATACATGATGTACGACTTGAATAAGATAATGACACTTGTTTGCAGAAGTGAGCGACGCTAAGCCTTGGCTAAAAATCAGTCGTGCTTGACCTAATGAATAAGTAAAGGAACTAACTTACCACACAGAAAGCTGGTTGTCACGAACGGTGGGCCTGATATCTGGCGATACTACGAGGTAATAAGGTGTCAACGCAGAAAAAAATTTAACAAGAGAATATACACGTTACCTGGAACGAGGAGAATCGCAAACACGTACAGACTGCTCCAGAGCAATGGTGCGTCGAACTACACTCTGGTGTTACTCTCCCGCGGGTGGAGTACTTATCAGGATAACCATATGTATCTTATCGTCGGGTCTTTGCGAGCGGTACCAAAGGGCCCTACTCATGTCGCATGTGCTTCGGACTGACATAATAGACCAGGAACAGAACCTCGCTTTTAAAAGTAGGTGAACACCAAACATTAACAGTCAAAAAGGGACCTTACTTACGGGTGTGGTTACTGTATCATGAGTGGCCTGTGAGCGCGAACATCCTCCCACCTGAAACATGCGGGCTGAATAATGCGGTACTTGCACAGCACGTGAGACCCGGTGTGCTGAGGGAATAGCATGCCAGCGACGTGAATTGTTATTGTTTCAAGAAGACCGGCTTAGAATGGAGATGCGTCGAGACAAGTAGGGTGGTTCCGACGAATGGATGCCAGTGAGAATACGAGTATACCCTCGCGTCGAAGACGAACTTGCTGTCTCAATGTAGGGAGGGCTTCACGCATGTGCTTCAGAAGTTTTGGTATCGTATGGAAGGTTCTGTTGTGATTAAATCAGGAATCCTGCTCTCGGCTGATGCTTTGAATCCGCCAAATATGTCAGTAATGCTAAAGAACGGAATGTTATAGCACATACCCTACCTCTCGATAATATATCTTCCTTTATATGTCAAGCCCGACCGCTCAAAAGTACAGCGTCATCATTGATAGCTCCTGTTCAGCTTCATATGAGCCATGACAAGCTTGTTAAGTGGGAGGTGACGGCTTGGCATACCGATACAGCAGAGTGCTGCTCGATCAACTGGTATCCTGACTCCTCGACTTGCCCATGGCCAAACTAAGCGTAAGCACCGCCGTATCTGAATTCGAAGCCCGAGTGCGTCATATTTGCGAAGACGCGAGTTGCATTCGAGATCAAAGGTTCTACGTTTAAAGACTGGTGTGAAAGGGTTTCGTGCAGAAGAGAGTAGCTAGTGCGAGGCGGATTCGCAAGAGATCAATGGTCATCTTGCGTAGCGTCGATGGAGAGCAGACCAAAAGGTGTCAATAGTGGGGAAAGGGAAGGCTTGTCGTTGATGAACACACGGGTTGAGGGTGCAAACGTTGTTTACCCGCGCGGTCAAACGATCATTCCAAGCAATCTGAGGAGCCGTCAATAAACCAGACTGCAGGGGATAATAGCACATACCATACTTTTCCGATTACCTATCGATATTCCCCTTCACCCATACTACGGGCCTTCGAGTGCTTGAAAATCTGTCTCGAGAAGCGTGCAGAGCTATGTACAGCACGGTATTGACATTAGAGACAGTGCGCATGCTGCTAATAGCTGGGGCCCTAGACGTAGACACACGACCAGGAGGAATGTCAACTTGTGCAGTCATTGCAGTGAGCGGGAGTGAAGGTAGCGTGCTCGTTGACGGAAGCGCTCTGGTGTGTCGTCAGCGTCTTCCAAGATTTCTCCTCAGTCTATTGACGACCACCACTCACTCGTACTCACTCGCAACGGCACGCAAGTCGCTTCACCTGGCCAATCCCTGTGATCGATATGCGTCCTAGCTAGCTTCAGCATGCATGGAAGCTGTGACTATTCACATACGATAGAACCGACTCGTGTCCTCTGTACCCCCTCCGTTTGCGCATCACCCATCCTTGTTCTCGTCTGGGATCATCGGTGACTCACTACCTACTGTACCCAGTTGTGCCAACTTCCTCCAACATACCTACTTGGTTCTCCAATGCCTACATCTCCACCATCCTGGGGCTCGCTTTACGAGCCTCCCACGAGCAACGGCCGCCGTCCATGTACGTAGGAGAAACCCTAAGTTGTTTAGTCTATAAATATTCTCGTTCTCAAGCTCATACCATAAGACTTTCCAAAATCACGGATATCAGCTTCGAGGCTTCCGAAATTCGACTGCAACATTTCTGTACCTATCGCGACTGCAGCAGGTGCGTATCACACTCCCGTCTCTCTTCAGCATGATCCAATCATATTCTATTGTGAAGATATTCAATTCTTCAGCTGCAAAGGAAGGACCGCATTCGGGTCGCAGGTCAGCTGTCTCTGGTGAGTAGTCCTCAGTGCTGTAGGTATTGTCGACGCACATTGAACCAACAAGCACTCTGTAGCATTCATTGAACTAGCAGCTAGGAGCCTTATCAAAACACCGGTCCCACGGTTCCAAGCACCTGCACTCTCGAAAGATTCCGGCGCCCTCCACGTCCTCCTTGTCGGTCGGCACTGGTTACTGCCCATTCGTGTAGCAGGCTCGAATACCAGTCGATTTCGCTAACACGACCGTCAACATCCTTGTCCGCTTCGTTTCAAGTTGGTATAGGCGTTATTGCGGATTCTTATATTAGTGTGTGTGTGTGTGTGTTGGGGGGGGGGGGGGGGGGGGGGGGGGGGGGGGGGGGGGGGATGGCGTATCGGCGAGAGTACCTTTGGAGAATATATAATAACTTGTACGTCCCATTTTTCACTTGTCGTTCTTTTATACTATCCTCTCGTCCTCATCGTCGAACTATAGGGTTACGGGCGTGAAGGAAGCGGACCGTGATACAATATGCGGACGAAGCTTGTTGGTATACATATGTGGTCAAAGTACGTCCTTAGTTACGATGCAACTTGCCCATTGTGATACTAAGAACACCCATCCGTCTGTCCTCCTATGTATAGACACATCCTCGATGTCACCATCCGAGACAGAACACTTTCCTCAACTTATCACCTGGAGTTGTCATACAGATGACTCCTCCTACGGTTCCCCAGGATCACCTTCTCAAACATCCTATCGACCTGTCTGTGGACAACACTACGGGCTGCATCGTACAGAATATTGGTTACGCGATCGGCCCTTACTCCGAGTCAGACGTCCAATGTTCCTTGGCAACGATAACGTCCCACTGGATGAGAAGCACCCACTCCACCCTTTAGTAAACATCTACGGCTGCTGCTTGATGCCGCGCTGGCCTCACCAGGCTTGAAGACCTTATTGTATCCAAGAAGCCGGGCCGTCGAACAATACGACGAAGAACATTGACGCTAGACACACTACAAGTGCTGAACTTTTTCATATTTCCATTCCTCATGCTATCTGTCAGTTACTTGACCCGACCTTGTCTGTGTAAGCATGCTAACCTACTACCTTCGAAATAGCTGACTTGAACTGGATTGCAATGGGGAGGGGGCTATGCAGCCGCTTATTCGTGCTGTGAAGCCCAGTCAAGGTCTTTCTACTTAAATACTGAATGTTCCAGTTTTGGTCATGGCCTCGCATTCTCGTTCAACGTTCGACAATCGCACGCCGTGGCTTGACGGCCGATGAGTGGTCATGAATGTGGATCGACGCGAGAAGCACGATCGCTCCACTAGATCACTCCTCTTACCGATCAAGGTACATCGCTCGAAGCTCGACCGAATCCAATCTCCTGGTCGCTGGCTACCAGTCCTTTGACAAGAAGTGCCCAGATCGTCGCTTTTATGGATGAGCGAGCAAGACGACATCCAATATTGAAGGTGAGCCCGATCGGACGGTGCATACAATCGAGTCGGGTCTGACTTGTGTGTGCTCAAAGTACTTCGATGCAATCGGGACCTGGCCAAGGCCATTGAAAACAGACATGTGCATGTGGTCGAGGGCCATGGTTTGTCTTTGTTTCCCCACACGAGATTTTTGAGATGAGCGCCGTCTTTGTGGCGTCGGATACCTCGGTCCGTCAGCAATTTCCCTACTCGAATGTCGTGCATCACACCCGCTCCATGCTCCAGTAGTCTTCAATCTCGGGACGACACGAATGTGATGTATCTACTAAAGCTGTCGAAACACGCCTTGCTCCAGGTCGACACCGACAAGCTCAAAATCTCCTGTGAGGTGTCCGCTTCAAAGTGTCCTCATCGTGGCCGTCGGTCTCGAAGGTTTATGCTTGACCTGCTCGTGAGTCGCATGATTAAGGCTCTGGTCCTTACTTCTTAGGCGGGAGTTTACCTTTATGGATAGACCTGTCCCTTCATCTCCGAATCACATACCGTTTCGCGCACCATTATCATATACCGCACAGTATGTCCTAATCATGTGCTTATCCGATTCAATGTCTTGGTAGATAGAACATGGAATAAAATTATTTGTGTATATCAAAAGCAACAGAGTACAAAACTAGAGAGTCAACGGAGAAACCATTCAGAAACATACACTACTACAGTCGATAGCAAAACACACCACATCCGATACGGTACATGAAGTCACAAGCCTCGACAGGGAAAAAGAAAATAGACAGAGCACCGTGAAGTGACGTCGATCGAGCTAGTATACAAGTACAAGACAGAAGACCAATGGATGACCCAAGCGAGCAGAAAACCGAAATCACAAACCAAAATGAATGAATGGGATCCACTCCATGAATTTGTTGACACCAAGCTCCGCACGCAGAGCCTTCATCGCCTCATGTAATGCATACGCCGGTTGAAGTTCTCCCCCCACTCTCACCTGCTCCATCAAAACTTTGTAGAACTTGGCCATCACGATCGGCCCGCTCCTGTCAGAGATCGACCACATAGTGCCGATGACACTCTTGAATCCGACATTGAGCATCCCGGCAGCGAGGTGAACAGCTTCCTCGGACAGTTTCGCATCGCCCGTAGCGGTCTGGCATGCAGAGAGGACAGCGAGGTCGGCACTGGGAAGATGTTTCGACATGAGGGTCGAAAGGGTGAGTTTTCCGTCATAAAGGGCGAAATAACTGTTGATAGGGTCGGCTTTATCCTGGAGACCGTGGCATGCAAGATGGACCCAGTTATGAGTTTCCATACCATCAAGAACTCCATTGACAGTCCCATCGGAGTCATGCAAGGTGTCTGTGGAAAGCCCTGTGAGTGAGACCACAATACCTGCCTCTGTTGTGGTCTGAGGGATCCGTTTCTGACCCGGTGTTGCAGGCTGTGATACCACCAAACCTCGAGGATAGTCGCCTGTGATGCTTGTTTGTACATGAGGTTTGAGGAGTGCTTCGAGAGTCGGTGTGTAGGATGATACAGCAAAGTCCATGATAGTCTCCACAGATCTACCAACTCTATAGATCCCGGCAGCATGAAGAGGAAGGAATGCGAGAGGGCCGGTAGGACACCAAGTGATGTGAGGTAAACCTGTAGTGCTAGTGACAGTAGGCTAATAAATAAGATGGATAAGTAGATAATCGAGAGGTAATGTAGGAACAGAGACATACCAAGGTAATTACAACATCAAGAATAGGTTTGACAACAAAGTTCCAGAGATCCCCCAGCACTCTGAACATTGGGTCATTCCTCACCCCATTTCCTGGCATGTCCTGACCCCTATTGTCATCATCATACTGCTCAGAATCGCGGAATCTACCACGAAGATTCCGGGTATCCAGGATGTACCAGAGGTCTCCAAGGAGCTTGACAGCATGAGTGCGACTAAACTCGGGGAGTGGAACATGTGTAATATGATCAGAGTGAGAGAGAACCAGTGCGTCACATCTTGTATTGTGCAAGTTGAGCACAACAACGGGACCTGAAGCACAGGCGCCAGTGAGCTGCGAGAGCGTCTTGGGCAACAAGAAGTTTTTGAATTCATCGAGCTCGCGGATCTGTGTGACCAACTTCTCATACTCAAGTGCATAGATGTGCGAGCTCTGTGCCTGACCTTCAAGGGATGGCTGGGCCTTGTGTGCTTCAGTCGACAAAGGTAATGAGCTGGATGGGTAGCTAGCAGCGTGTTGAAGTGCCTGAGAGACACGGTAAAGGTCATCGGCGAGTTGGGGATGGTGTCGTCGTAGATCATCGAGGGGAGTTCGCAGCTGGAGGACCTGTGACCAAACTACTGCTCGCCCGGTCTCCAGCCACTCGAGCGCCAAGCCATACTCTCCAGCTGTGATAGCAGCGGTCACAGCATTGTTGACCACTGTTCCAATTACAGGCAGTTCGTTGCTAGCATACCGACCGCGCACGTTGTTTCCCAGCCAGATGCACCGCGGCATGAGTCCAAGAGCATATTTGTAAGCATCGAGGAGAGCGAGCCTCGGTGAAGTGGTGTTAAAGAGGTGAGGGAACTCGGAGAGTAGATCTGTGTACTGACTACAGGCGCGCAATCGCTCGAGTGGATGGGAATTTGGGTGCTGCATCGCCTCCAGGATTGCTTCCGTGGCATGTGTTGCATCGTCGGCTTGGGCATGTGGCGAGCGTAGACGTGTGTCAAACAGTCCACCAAGGAGTCGAAGCCTTGACGCTCGGTCAGCGTGGTTCTTTGGCAGCAGCTCCACCGAGTGTGTGCTGCATCTGATGGCTTCTTCCAAATCTGGAACATTGCTTGCTTCATTGAATCGCTCTCGCAGCGAGTTACTGAGATTATACAGCCGAGAGGGTTTATCAGGATGCCCCTCTGGTGTGAGGCCCACCACGTTGGTCAAGTGTGTGATCGCCTGATCCAAGTTATCTAGACTTCCTGATTGCTCAAACTTTGTCTTCAGCATGATCCCGAGATTGTTGATGCGAGAGGGTTTTTCTGGATGACCTTCCGGGGTAAGGTCGACAGCCCGGGATTGGTGTGCAATAGCATTCTCAAAGTCCTCCAAGTCTCGGGCGCGCTCATATCGACGAAAAAGGGAATAAGCGAGATTGTTGAGCCAGCCTGGCTTTTTCGGGTGACCGTCGGGAGTGAGTTCGGCAGCACGAGCATATAGTTTTATCGCACTCCCGAGATCTTTGAGGAGTCCGAGTCGCTCGTATCGTGTCTTCAGCGAGTTCCCGGAACTATTAAGCAAAGATGGTTTATCCGGGTGACCATCAGGAGCGAGCTCGACTGCACGAGCATGCAGCGCAATCGCACTCTCGAGGTCTTCGAGTTTGCCCAGTTGCTCAAATCGTGTCTGATGCGAGTTCCCAGAACCACTAAGCCAAGTTGGTTTGTCCGGGTGACCATCAGGAGTGAGCTCGACTGCACGAGCATGCAGCGCAATGGCACTCTCGAGGTCTTCGAGTTTTCCCAGTTGCTCAAATCGTGTCAGATGCGAGCTCCCGGAATTATTAAGCAAAGATGGTTTGTCCGGGTGACCATCAGGAGTGAGCTCGACTGCACGAGCATGCAGCGCAACGGCACTCTCGAGGTCTTCGAGTTTGCCCAGTTGCTCAAATCGTGTCTGATGCTCGTTCCCGGAATTACTAAGCCAAGATGGTTTGTCCGGGTGATCATCAGGAGTGAGCTCGACTGCACGAGCATGCAGCGCAATCGCACTCTCGAGGTCTTCGAGTTTGCCCAGTTGCTTAAATCGTGTCAGATGCGATGAACCGAGGTTATTAAGCAATGTAGGTTTATGTACATGACTATCGGGTACAAGCTCGACAGCATGAGTCCATAGCCCAATGGCTTCCTCGAGATCCTCGGCCCTCCCCTCTCGTTCGAACCGCGAAAATATGGAGGCAGCAAGGTTGCTCAGCCAGGATTGTTTGTCAGGACTGTCATCTGGTGTGAGTGCATTGGCAAGTTGGTGCAGGGAGATCGCTTCCTCCAAGTCCTGGGGTTCCCCAACACACTTGGACCGTGCGCATAGTACCACCGCAAGGCTAGCGATGATGTCAACCTTTTCCGGGTGATCGTCTTCAGTCGCACCCATAGCAACACGACAACATTGGATAGATGTCTCCAGGGCATTTAAGTCGCCCCGAGTTTTATACTGTTCGTACGCGCGCTCCGCCACTATCCGCATCTCGGCGTGAAGTGGAAGATAGCTGGGATTGGGTGTTGAGGATGTAGCGAGCTAGATCACGGTGGTGGATAACAGATCAAGTATGGATCAGTAACATGAATACTTGCATTGAGAGGAAAGAGAGAGACTTACAGAGCTTTCTGCGCTCGCAGGTGGATGAGGCTCTGCGCCGTCGGGAGTAGACATGATAGTAGGAGGACCGCGCGCAGTCGCGTGTAGCCTGAGGCTGGTGCCTTAGAACGGGGGGAGAGGGAAGGTGGAGTGAACAGTGAGGGAATATGAAGGAAGAAGGAAGTGAGATGTGGGGTTGTGGTCGTCGAAGGACGAGAAATTCGATGCGGAGGGTCCTTGTATACCTATCAGCAGCCTCGATGACGTCTGAAGAATTAAAGAGCTTACCGTGAGCAGGGAAAGAAACTTCTGAGGTTCCCAAAACGATGCTCTGGCCTTTATAACAAGACCGAACTGCGGGCCCTGACGTTCTGTAGTCCTCGAAAAGCGACACTGCAAGTAGCTATGGAAAAGCGGTACTCCAGGTAGCTGTGGTGCTGGTCCTAGGAAAGAAGCGATCTCGTACAGCTTCCAGGGAAGTCCTCCAGGGATATATTGACCTCGTGAAGAGCATATGAATCGCGTTTCTGTCCAGCGTCGTTCTGGCGGCTGTGTGGGCTCATTGTAAACACGTTGGTATCTGGAAATCGCAAGGTAACAGGCGCATGTGCTTATGCCAATTGATGCTGTACTTCGTTAATCCTGTGCCATAGCCCGTTAATATCGAGGAGCAAGCCTAATACAACTACATGGATGCTTACCTTGTTAATGCAACTTGACCCGCACTCGCTACGTTCCACCAGTGAGCTGAATGGCTGTCACGGTCGTGGTTGGGATGTGACGTGACACTGGAAAAGTTAGCGTTGGGTTGCCTCGTCGAAGACATGAGGCAAGCGTCCATCTCCGGCTCGGAGGCGCCATCCCTGGCAGCGGGAAAGGGAGAAGCTCGAGTGGCGCACACAATACAGTGAGCGGCAGTTATCTATCTGCTCAGCCGGGTACTAGTCCGTTCACTACACTGCCAGAGTCCATTGGGGAGGTGGATGCCATACACCCCTCCTCATACGGCAGGCGGTGTACTTCAGTTACATGCCATTTGAGGACACATGTAGTTGGAAATACAGTTTGCTCTTTGCCGCCCCTAGCTTTCGAACGTCGAAGCTGAAGATTCAAATGAAGCGGCAGTGAGGTATCGATAGGGACACTTAAGCATCGCCTCATTATATTATTGACATGTATAGAGCACCGCAATACACCCTAGATAAGTCTTCAGTCAATCGAAGAGTCTGATTGGAGAATTCGAGTACTTACCGCCCTCGGAGACATCCACAATTCGATCGGTACTGAACAGCTTCGCAAATATTGGATACATGGAAGCCCTCGACCCGTATAGCCCCAAGGCCATGATACTTGGGCGTGTTGAGCTTGTTAGTCAACAGAATATAAACTGCCAATGCGGAGAACGGCGTTAGATTGATGTGAGCTTGGAAAACGCGAGGGTGCTCCGCGGTAGCCGTATCACTGTTGTTTTTGGGGATATATTTTACTATGATCGTATCATGAGCATGTAATGACATTACACATGCTGATTGTACATACGGATCTGTCCCACCATAAATCCCTGCTTAGTCTTCGGAAGTGTTCTGTGCGATGCGCTATGTGCGTCGCTGTTTGTAATACACATCATTAACTTCCGAGAGCCTAAAACCTGCAGGACCGTGACGCCACTGACCATATATACTGTAGACAGTGCCCGATTCGCCCAGGGCCAGTGCAAATGGACATCGACTATCATAACAACATCGAATGAGTTAGGATGAGCGGTGTAGAAGTTAGCGTGTCTGTTACCTGCCACATACCTGGATTTCTTTCTAGTTTCTTGAAGAGGCTCCGCTTCGACCCATTTGTTAGGACGTCTATCTATGTCATAAAGTTAGCGTTAAGGCTTTACTATTTGTACAAATGGGGAGTAGAACGACGAACCTCGTATTACCAGTACGAGGCGATTAGCCAAGGATAATAAGATGGTAAACATCCGTCCGCGGGACTACCTCAGCCTCGAAAATCAGCCGTGAATTGGCTAATGAATAAGTGAAGGAACAAACTTACCACAAGGTGGCCTAGCTACCACGGTCGAACGACATAACCAAATGTGCTCTTACAGACAATGTACAGAAGTCTGCTGTCGAACGATACGAGCAAGTATAAGGTCAATAGAGCGAGATATGAACAAGAGAATGAACACGTTACCTGGAACGAGGAGGCCCGCAATTATGCAAAGACCACGGAGAGCGTCGAATTGAGTTCTGACATCACCGGCACCCTATTGAATCCCTCGACGCGTTGGATATCCTGTACTATGCGAATGTTGCGTTAATCAATCTGTGTGGCACGGTTCTTTGCATATCACTTACATCTACAGAACGATCAGATGCATACGGCTCCTCCTAATAGACACTCTGCCTTTTGAAGAGTTTAAATTATTACAGATTCATGCGGATGGGCTCCGATGTTTTAGGCGGGTGGGCTCAGGGAAGATGTATGCTGAGACGGATAGGGTAGAATCCTGACGGACGGGTGAGGGTACGAGTATAGTTGAAGGCAAAGCGGAGATCGTGTGAGATCAGTGGTAACTTTGCGCAGTATAAAGGAGGGGGGGGGGGAATACAGGAAGGCTAGTCGTCGATACATATTACGCGGGAGGGGAGATCGTGTAAAGGTCGCTTCAAGTTACCTGGACGGTGGGATGGACTCGACCGATCTGAGGGAACTATCAGTAAGCCAAAAAGTACAGGGAAATATCGCACATACCAGGATTTTCGAGACCTATAGTCTATAATCCCTTGCCATCCATAAGCTAGTCTTCGAAGCGTTCCCATCTTTGCAAGTGTGCGAGAGGTAAAATATGGCACACACACCAGAGAGAAAGAGCCTTTCGTTCCTGACATTCGTGTCCCGAGAGAAAAAAGAGCCCTTGGCGTGCATACACAAGCAGGAGGACCGTTACACTATGCAACCACTGTCGCTGTGAGTAGGAGTGAAGATAAGCGTATGCACCGACGGAAGCGCTCTCAAGTCTCGGTGGTGTCTGCCAGCGCCTTCCGAGTATCTTCCTCTGCTACGACGACCACCGCTCGCCCACTCACATCGTCGAGCCCACCTTCGCTGCTGGCTCCCCACAGCATGTAGCTGTATCCGGCTGATAGATCCTCCCAAGCGAATTGCTGTTCTCTATCGTCAACACCAATGGGACCAGCAACTGTATTCACCGGATACTGCTCCGGCTTGTGTCTTCCTCCATGTTCCTCCACCACAAATCCTCGTCTCATTTACAGTCACCCACTGCATACGGCATATAACAAAGTCGGCTCTTCCTATCCTTAGCAGTTCAATCCGCGACTGGGTCCCTGGCCGCGAACCTCCCACAAGCGTCAACCGCCCTGGTCTTCGAACACGAGTTTTTGTGTATATTGGTGCGATAGACAATGTCAGGCGAGCGGAATAGTCACCGTTTTGTTTTTTCTCATTGACACAAACAGCAGGCCGTCTCTATATCCTCATCATATCCCTGTCAATGCGCGGGGACATTTGTGTACCGGTCGAGGCTCTCAGATGACTACCGTGCAGGTGTGTACGACTGTTTTAAAATCTACCGCTCATCTGGAACTACCGCGGACAACGCTTTACTGCCTTCCTCGGCCGTTCTCGAAATGTTACTCAAATCTTGCGCACGGGCACTAGTCTATAGAGACAAATACTGGAGTGTTTCGGGGGTATCTAACCTCAAGTCCCACACTAGGCTAGCAGCACTACAAAAGCTGAGTATCGTTCGGTCGGTTTGATGGTGAGTGGAGACTTGTTTTGAACGACTCATACAGCAGAGTAGATCTGGTTCGGGGGACATAACAGTATATGATCGTACCACTCATCTCATCACGATGTACGGACTACAGAGCACGAATTGGCAGAGGCCCTGCTGAAGTGGAGAGACATAGCGCGAAGAGAAAGAGAATCCCCTATCAAGTATTAGATAGCTTCCTTCTGTACGCGATCCTAAACATATATGTAATATGATGCCACTATTATGCATCGAGAAAGAGTAGACATGGCTGTCCCATTCGATACAGACAGGATGTGTCCGTCAAGAACGAAAATCATAATAGGATAAGAGTTAGTGGCGAAAGATATAGTCCTCGTGCACAGCCAGGAGATCTCTAGTACCGATCCTCCTCGACCGCGCGCACAACGACCATAATGTCGTGAATCCCAAGAACAGCAGACGACATCACTAATTCCCAACAAGCACCCCACGTACACCCTCCCCAAAGCCCAACCCATCAAACTCCTCAATACCAGCAACATCCCACGACCCACCCCACCCTTGTCTCCGCTCCGTACGCATCGTACGAGGAGTCTTAGGAACCTTCTTCACCCAATACGGGGCTTTCAGCGAGGGCGGACGGACGGGCGCGACGGTGATGATGAGTGGGGAGATCTTAGGAAGCTGTGGGAGACGGGGAGGAGGAGGGTGGGGGAGACGACGTTGGGGGCGAGGGGGTGGGAGGGGGGTTGGGGACTTGATTTTCAGTAATGCAGAGGGGAGGGGAGGAGAAGGTAGTGACGACGACTGTGGGGATGAGGAGAGTATAGATTGGGAGGGTAGGTGTAGCTGGGGCGGACGGTTCTTGAAGCGTTTGCGAAACTCGAGCATCCGTCGAGCGTCGGCGTTGACGATGGCAGAGGTTGCTTGTTCGATGGTCTTTTGACGATGACGGAGATTAGCAGTTAGCGAGGAGTCGTTAATGAGCGTGGAGGTGGTGGTCTCGGCGGGCTGTGCGAGTGCAACGTCGTCGTCGTCGTCGTTTGTTTTCGCTCCGACTTGAAGTTCCGAGTCTGGGATGACCGGCAACGGTTTCATGATATCCAATGCCAAGCGGTTGTGTCGTATCTCTGGGTTCCTTCTAGGCTTAGGCTGTAGTGGCTCCACGACAGCGTCGAGTGTAACCCACCACGCGCCTTCCTCCCTGGAAGTAGGAGACTTGACCTTACTCAACGTCTCGTCGTCACGAGCACGAGACTGATATAGGTCGAGGAAGGTAGAGACCTTCTGAGCTTCCTCCCCCACCTGACCCAACGACGGGTACACCATATCCGAAGGGAGTTTGGTACTGATGCCTCTAGTCAACCCATCGATTTGCTGCTGAAGCTGCAGACCGGGTGAAAGCTGGACTGGCGTCGTGACCTGAGCCGTCGCAGCGGGGGTGAAAGGTAACACCAACGGTCTGTAAACACAAACCACAACTCAATCAACCAACCCAAGTCCGAGAATCCACAGATTTAACACTTACTGTCCAACCATGACAGTCTCTTGCAAGGGAGATTGCGGGAGGGTGGCAGCACGCCGGTAGGGCTGCTGCGTCACAGCTTGAGATAGAGGCAACACCATAGCCTGGGGGCGTCGTGCGACATTGGCCCGGGAAACGTGTGCGGTCCTGTTGAACATCACAGTATAATACGTCGTGCAAAAGGGATTAATCAACAAAGAAAACGAAATGCAAGCAAGTGGACCAGCCACCGAGAGGAATCAAAGGCTAAGAGAAGAAAAAGGGAACTTGAAGGAGCCGTCGTCGATTCGTCTGCCAGGACGAGGGGAACGTCGATGCTCACCATGCCCGGGTTTTATATGATGGTCCTTCGGAGGTGGCTGGGCATGAAACAAGATCAAAGTACACTGCCATCGAACGCATTGCTCGCCAGTAATATCCCCGGACCGGGTAAGGCCGGCGGCCTCCGGCCGCCGCTACTGGCCTCTGCTGGACACCATCGAACGACCAATATGTACACTGACGTCCAACGGACTCCAATATACATTCTCTAATACTCCTATACACACCTAGGGCAAAATAATGGGATGCATGGTGTCCAATGGACGCCGTTGGACATTACAGGGGGAGCCAAATAGACATTGCCGGCTGAAGCCATTGAGGTCCAGCGGACACCGTTGGACATGAGCAGAACGGGTCCAATGGACTCCATCAGACATTACAAGGGGAGGCAATTTCTAGATTATTGGTAAGTAAAACATTACTTTCTATTCCTCCTCATCTGATAGATCCTCCATTCTTCGCCTTTTTGACTCAATCTGCTCCTCAATTGTCTCCGCAAAAATCATCATCAGTACATGAACAAAGAAGTCATAGCTTATGTCTGACATCTGTCGAAGCTGTGCCTCGTATCCAGTAAGCCATGAATTCAACTGTTCTGCCGTCTCCGTGTTAAATGCTCTTGTTAAATGTGAGTTGCCGTCGCGATCCTTCTTCATCTGAACAAGATCTGGCTGACTTCCATCAGCAGGAGCGGGATTACAGTGTTGGCGACATAACGCATCAACAGATCGATGTCCAATGTAGTGCCATGCATCTACGATAAGACGAGAGTCGGTAAGCCATGGACTATCAGGGGTTTGAGTGACAATGTGTCGAAGCAGGTCACATGCATCGTCATAAACGAGAAATGCCGGACGACGGGTAGGAGCAGTTTCCCAGATATCATTCATGATTGCCAAAACCTGTGGCTGACTTTCTGACTTGTAGCACTTTCCCCACCCAATAGGCATTCCGCAAGACCATTGGATCGTTTGCAGGCAATAGACAGATCGTGCACGGAAGGTGTGAACTACGTCGTTTCCGGAAGTCTCGCCTAGTGAAGGAAGTTCCACATGCAAGACTGGCCCCTGAGCTCGGGGACCATCTGCCAAAGCGTGGGTACCAAAGCCACCTTGCTGGCGACGGATAACACGACGAACTCCAGGAAAGGAAAGTCTCTTGAACCGAGCCACCCACGAAACCTCCCAATCTCTATGAGCTGGAAGATCACAGGTTTTGGCTCCATTCCGTACTGGTCTTCCACAGGGAATGATGCCGCACACCTCTTCGAGCGGTAAGTGATCCTTGCAAAATCTTCCGTTCTTATAGTTGACCAAAGGATTTGTACAGTCCGATAGCGCACAGATCTGCAATAATGATGTAAGCTTCTTATTTAGGATTTCGGATCGTTGGAACTTACTCTGTGGCCGATTGTCTTACCATCCATTACAGCCATCTGTACAAACTGTGCTTCTTCATCAAGTTCTTCATCCGCTGCACGGTCTTCTTCATTAGGCACAGCCTGAGGAGGACGTTGAGCTGGAAGGTGCAGTAGAACGTCCTATATTCAGGTATCAACTGGTAAGTAGTAAGTCTCATATTGATAGATTGGTAGCTTACTTCAGCAAAAGCTTCGGGAAGCTGAGCTGCATCGGGACCTCTTGGTAGATCTGCTACTTGTGCAGCCACACCGGGACCCTCCTCCTGAATAAATCCCTCTCGCAGTAGGTCTTCCCTAAACCGCTTACGATGGGTACAGTCCTTGCAGCCATGTGTTAACGATGATGGTAGGACTCCTCCGTTTCTACCAATGATGTTGACGACAGCTTCGGTAAGATCCTTGACAGATGGATGAGGTCGGCAAGAAAATAACTCGACTTTGCCATGAGCCACAAGCAAACGACGAGAAAAATGCTCAATAAAAAGCTTCTTCGCCTGGTGCTTCGTCATCTTCTTCTTACTGAGGTCAGTGACAAAATTAGCAAAGTTTGACCACCCGGCGGTAAAACGATGCATAGCTTTTTCCTGCATTAACGCAATGCTCCGCTCTACCCAGATACCAGATTTTGAAATGCACAGGTATGCCGGATGTGACTCTAGAATTTGTACCCGTCTAGGTGCATGTGCAGTTGGCCTATGGATGATCTTGTCAGGATAGTAGGTTGCACCACATTGTGAGCATTCAGCAATAATGAGGATTGCCTCCACAACTTCCAAGCTTGATTGCAATACATGCACGGGATGTAATTTGTCCCTGTCAAGCCGTAGCGAACGTCGTTGGGAGTTGGCTTCGCAAAATCGACAGTTCAAGCGAGTGGTAACGAGAATGAGCTTCGGCTGCTGTAAGAAGGGATTCTTCGCCTGTACGTCATCGATATTTAAACCCAGGAATACGATGATCTCCTCTAGATCGTGGTATAGCGGAAGTACTTGATTCTGTATACCAAGCAATTCTGCATGTGCATCCGGATTCCCCTGTTGCGGATCAGGCCCTTCATAAGCGTCTCTGAGTAGTGGTAGAGTTATCTTCCGCCAGGCAGTGAAGCGAGGTTGGCGCGGCTCGCGAACTTGATTCCAATGGAGTCGAAGCAGTACATAGAAGGAATAAATTGTGGCGAGAACATAGATTGCTTGATGAGCACTGAATGCCGGCGAGAAATATGTCTCCAGGATGATTATGAGGTCGCGCACAGTTGCAGCCTCATCAGCCATGATGTGTTGAGGAAAGTCAAAGAGCCCTGCTCAGCTCGAAGAACATATAATATACAGCAAGGAAATTTTCTCGCCTCATCACTCTGCCATAGAGTTGCTCGAGTTTACCCTTTCAAGCTTGTATCTATTATATCAGTCTATACCAACTCAAACATGGTATACCGACACTTTACATTTGCGCTACTCTGTACATAGCTGGGGAGGACTACAATAAGTACATACTTAGTCTGAGTCTAGAGAGTAAGAGGTAGCACGTTGCTTCGACTTTCTCATTCGTCGAGCACTAGTACTAGTAGAGGGTACCTCTTCCTCTTCCTCAGAGACACTACGAGCTCGCTTTCCCTGTACTTCTACCTTTGAATGCCTTGAACCCTGCTTAGAGCTACTTGCGCTCATTTTCTGCTCCTTCCACTCTACCAGCTCTCGAATACTCCATGCTCCAAACTTCCTTGCAAGCCCCACATCGTCGGGATCCTCAACCCAATCTGCTAGCTTCATCAACGCTGGGTGCTTCTTGGTTTGGAATAGACTAGCATATTGAGTGGCGCTGCTACGAGCAACTTGACACGCTTCATATACAGTGTCCTTTGTGAAGGACTTGCCCGGAAAGGCTTTGTCAGCTGCGATATAATAGTCAGTGAATGGACGGGCCCGTTACAAGTTCAGCACAGGAAGCTGTAGGTTCAGACATACTACATGAGATTTTGTATCCACCCTTCTTAGTTGACGACCATCCAAGGTCATCGAGAATATCACACCCGTCACGAATAATCCGATAGAGCTTCAGCGCATCTTCGCACGTCTTCACCTTGCGGGGTTTGGGAGGATCGCCGATGACAGTACGGATATACTGTACCAATCGGTCATGTTCATTGAGCAGATCACTGAAAGTAGCTGGGGTGCTTTTGGATGCGGTAGAGTCCAGCACCCCTGAGCTCTCTTGCTCCGCCGAATGAAGATTGACAGATGTGCACAGCTCATCAGACTGTGACACCGAGCTCCCTGCATCGTTAGACTTGAGCGTGCTATTAGGCAGCACCGCATTGAAGCCCAAGTCGCTCTATAGAAAGAACTCTGCTGAGTTTCCTATCTCGATGGATGCAAAAGAAATGTTTGCTTACCTCACGCTGCCAAAACACATTGCACACAAGATCTCCATCTTCATTCATCTCGAGATTGTAGTCATTGATCCTACCCATTCCATGGTACTTCATACGTCCTTCTGCCAGAGCTTCAACGCTTCCGATGTCAATCATGTTTCCGCCTCGGTGAACAGCCGGACGAGCAATCCGCCCATCTAGATATGGTCAGGATTAGTGTTTGTAAAGTCTTCAATGATAATTTAGAGGTACTTTTCATCGGCGTATGCTGGGCCAAAGCAGCTGGTACTATGTCGGAGAGTTGCCCAACATACCATTCCCGGTCACTATTTGGACTCCCTGCCTTTGTCAAAGGGATTTGCGGGCCGCTCAGTAACCAAATCTCCTCGGGACCAGCCCTTCCGAGTGGATCTCGAAAAGTGACACAAACTGCAAAGCTGTCAGCATGTGTTCTATATTCTTGGAGGCTGTCAACGTACTGTTTCGACGCTTCATGTCCCTTTTTCGGGGGGTTGATGGCCAGAGAGTAGAGTCTTCATCCTCTTCTGTTGTCTGCGGCAACGGCTCGGGCTCGGAAGTGAGCTGTTGCGAAAATGAGCGTTCCAGGTTGTTCTTCGAGACAGGGGGAACAGGAGGCTGAGGCGAGAGAGGCGAGGTGTTTGTAAGGGAAGGCGGGCTGTCTGAGGGAACAGGAGGCGAAAGAGGCGACACAATTTCAGGGGCGGGTGGGCAACCAGAGGGAGAAAGAGACAAGGGAGGCGGGAGCGTTTTAAGGGAAGCCTGGGTGCTACCGAGTGAGCGTTGACCTCTAAGGATATCAGGCAACTCATTGACAGTGCTTGATTTGTCACTGTCACTCTCAGCCGCATCTGCAACCGCGGGCGGTCAGCAGATTTCATGAAGACAAGTTGGAACCAGTACGTACCTTGTTTGCGCTTCGAGCGCCTCAAGGAATCATCAGCGGGAGTCCCTGAAAGCACGCCCGATGCTTGGAAAGTCATGTGTCGTCCAGGAGGATCAGAAGTCTTCAATAATGTTCGCAACACCTGGTGTGAGCTTAATCAATCATGTTAGCGACAGTTAAAGTAACTGGGAACTGCTCTCGAAACCCTTACGATGTTGTATGAGCATCGCCGGATGCTTCTTCGTTTGCGTCTGCTATATCTTTGCCTGCGCTGGTCAATCCATTATGAGGTCCCCGGGCTGTACCGTCAACGGCAGAGGACTTCTTGTAAGCAAAGAGACCTTGAAACCTCTTCTCTAGCGAAAGTTGCGGTGAGGCCTTGAGATGATCGTTGATGATCTGCTGAATTCGAGGCTTCAGCAGCGAAGCAGAAACTCCTGCGATGCCAAGATCATGGGCAAGCTCGAGTAGAACAGCCTTCGTAAACCCCTTATCACTGAGAGAGCCTGTCCACTCCTTCGCCATCGCCATGCTTGAGGGTGCAGCCTGCTGAGGCATTGAGTTGAAGTTAAAGAGGGGTGAAAAAGAGAAAACGGTACAAACACGTGTGTGAGCGTGTCGTTGAGGGCGGGGGGATGTCTCCTCCGCCTCAGGCTTTAAGGCAAATCTCGGCCGTCACAGACAGCACCACGAAGTGGAACCGGAAACCGAAGATACGAGCGCAGAGTACCCATTTGTTTCCGCTCGGAAGGCACTGATAGGGATATTTAGGCCAGTCCAACTTGGTGGACCAAAACTGTCAATGGCGGCCATCTTCAGACAAGAGTATTAAGTGCATAAAAAGACTTTGCTCACTGATATCAGTCTTGTTCTGTGTAACACCATGACGGCTCATGCGTCCAGCGGGAGTGAGAGGTAGCTTCTCAAGGGATATTTCTACCGTCAAGATTTCAGATATACATCCGAGGCACTTGTCAGACGGAGCACCTGATAACAATAGTGCCGCTGCAAACAAGTGGTTCAAGAGGCAAAGACATACCTTAAGTGCATGCCCCAGTGGCTATACCCCACACCGCTGACCACAGTATGGCGACTGGTTTGAACTTTGAATCTTCGTTATAGAGTACATCAGGACCCATTGCACACCACAGAGATTCCCATCTCGACTGCAATCATCGTAGTGAATACTCAATAGACACCATCGGCCGACGACAGACTTACCACGCATTGTCCAGCGGACACCAATGGCCAGCGGAGGACGTCGGCCGCTGGACAACATTGGCGGACAGTGAGGGCCAATGGATAACGATGGGGTGTGGGGCTGGAGTCCAGTGCACACCAATGGCCAGCGGAGGACGTCGGCCGCTGGACGACATTGGCGGACGGTGAGGGCCAATGGACAACGATGGGTTGTGGGGCTGGAGTCCAGTGCACAGCGATGGCGTGGCTAGGCACAGCCAAGAGACGCCAATAGTGATTGACGGCCCTCATTGGCCTATGTTTTAATGTCCGACGGCCGTCAGCGGCGGACGCCGGACGCTGCTGTGGGACATGGACGGACGACGGCAGACATTGAACTTCCCTTCGGGGGCCATATAACTCTTGCTCGCGGTAACCACCCCGAGACTACCAATCACGGTCTTAAGTTTCGGCGTTCGGTATTGATGCCATCAGTTCCGTCTAGGGAGCACGAGCAGACGCGGTCAAGACATTATTAATTATTTCTGCTGAGTAAAAGTGATTCAAGTTCAGGTGGTAAGCCTATAGACGACGTATTGGAGAAGGAGCGCAGCTATGTACTCTACATAGTCCGACAACTTGCCTCGAAAAAGATAAGCATCTGCTGCACAACCCTCGGTGGGAAAGAAAAAATCAGATCGTGCGTTTCCAACAACAAAATTAGATCTATGTACAAATACTCAAAAAAAAGCAAGTGAAATTTACTCATACATTCGTCTTTGGCAACCACCTTTTCTCAAACTCCATTGGACATGGGCAACACACGGAATCATCCACAGCAGACTTCATAGGCGCAGAACCAGATTCACTGCTTCTTATAGACATGCGGCTCAACCGCAGGCGACATGATCAACGACTTCCATAACGTCCGCCAGGAAATCGGGTTACCCTAATAGAATTCTCCAAGTCAGCACACAATCCATCTAACAAGGGAACTCCTCTCGACTAATGCAGAACGTTGATCCGCACACACAACAAACACACACCTGATCTCGATGCATCACACAAAACGTCCCTTTATGATCGCCGTTTTCAAATTCTTCAAGTTCGATGGTACCTTTGAAGATCAACTTCCGCTTGTCGAAGCCCCCGACGCGCATCTTCCATCGTTGGGCCCCGTCTGTGGGTTTCTTTGGATCGCTCACTTTCCATTTAACTTTGAGGTCGGTTAGGGATTCGGTGATGAGGGGGAGGAGGATCCCCGGGAGGAGGGAGGAGTAGAAGCGGGTTAGTACGGGGGTGTATCGACGACCGGCTTGAGTTTGAGACTGTTAGGATGTAAGAATTAGACGTCTTTTTTGTTTTGAGGAAATAGAGAAAGATGAAAGTGACATACGAATAGCATCAGGGACTGAGTGAACTGAGATTGGTATGCAGCTGTCAGCATGATCTGATCACCATCTCGGTCGGTTCTGCCACTGTGTAGATCATTGTTAGGATACATGACAGGATAGATAGACATCAGGTGGAAACCCCTACACTGGACTTAGTGACGGAGTAGCAATCTCCAGGTCACCGTTCTGACGGAGCGACTCAGTGAGACCTTCGGCAAGCGCGGAGAGGCCGCCTCGTGTGACGACCGTACTTGGCCTGTCACGAGTGTTAGCGTGATCAGAGTAGGAATAATATCATCTTCTTACCTCCTCATCCAAGAATGACGGAATATCTCTGGTAATGTCATTCGTTTGGATGGATCCGGTGCAAGTATACCAGTGATCAACTCTGTCGGATGATGTCTATCAACGTCAATGAGTAGTGTATATATAGGGATCGACGTACCGAGTGCCTCCCGACCAAACCGATTCCATGGATCATCGTTGAACAACTCTCCAGTCAGGTATTTTTGGTATTCATAGGATTTCTGTGTCGGTTCGTCCCACGGAGTGCCTAGTCCAATGGAAATCAGGAGAAAGTTGTCACGAAGCTAGGTGAACTTACTTCCGGACAGCAGAGTAAACAAGATTACGCCAATACCCCATACATCAATCGGTTCTGCCTCGTATGGGATGTTTGAGTTCAACTGTACTGCGAGTGAGCACGTTTACAGTTGAGGAGGATGGACGGACTCACTTCTGGAGCGACGTAGGGCATGCTACCACAACGTTCGTTGAGTAATCTCGTTTTCCCGTTCTCTTTGAGCTTGTATACAGCACTAAGGCCGAAATCTGATATTTTGAGTGTACCGGCCGCATCGAGTAGAATGTTCTCTGGTTTGAGGTCTCGGTGGCATATGCCTTCGCCGTGGATGTATTCCTTCATAGGAAAAGTCAGGGGGTGGTGTAAAAGATTGAATAGATAGTAATTACCAGGCCAACGGCAAGCTGGTGAAAGTAGTGCTGTGCGATGTCTTCTCTAACGCCAACATCGGGAGCTGCACCGACTTCAATGAATCGCCATAATACAAAAACGCGAGCGCACGCACCAATCTTGTCAAACAAATCCCCTCCAGCAGCCAACTCCAGCAACATGTATATCCCAGGGTGATACGGTGATGGTTTCTTTGGTTCCACAACGAACGCATTGAAGAATTCAAGAACGTTCTTGTGTTTCAAGGCCGTGTGCACTCGCATCTCTTTGTCCAATGTCTTCCTCTCCGCCTCTGTCGTCTCCATCGTCAAAGTCACCATCTTGCATGCCGCAACTCTGTGGTTTGCAATGTTTACAGCCCGATAAACGCTACAATTCGCGTGTCAGTCATCTTCTTGCGCATACTATATCCTGAGAACACACGTAGAAAACCCGCCACCTCCGATCTCCTGTACCAACTGAAAGCCTAGACAACGAATCATTGTTCATAAGTGTGGTGAACTGTGGTGGAGACGCGCACCATCAATTTTTGGGAACCTCAGCTTGTCCGACATGGTGGTGGTCGAGGATAAAGGAACTGGCTGGCCAAACGCGGCCACGTGATGTGCACACGGTGCATTAGGGATGCGCTGACCGCGAACCGCCACGTGCTCTACCGGGCCGTATAGACGCACACAGCCTTTGCTCGTTTGCCTTCTAAGTTCTAGGCCCTTCTTGACAACTCACTTCATCCACGGCTGGACGCAGGCTCCTACCCACCCTACCTGGCGCCGTTCAGTGTCACCATGCGTCAGTCTTCCTCATTTATTTGTTTGCGTCTATCATGTATGTAGCTATCGGGATGTACCGTATATTTTATTCCCCGATTGATCCAACCGCCAAAATAAATGAGCTCCGATGAATAACAAACCCAGATTCAACCTCAGCCACATAAGAACTGCGCCAGGCAGGCTGGCAAACTACATGGGCGTCTACATTGGTCAGCAATTCGCACGTACTATATTGAGCAATGAGTCACACACAGACGCGTTTTGTCACAACTCGTCACAAGTCGCGAACTCGCCTAATTGACGCGGTCGTCGCTCTCTCAACGACCACACTATGGACCTCCATGTTCTCGACAAGGTGCTTGCTTCTCTTCATCCCTACTCGCTTGCAGAGGCTTTGGTGGAGCTTTTGGTCAATTCACGATATGAAAACTCTCCTCACCGGCAAGTCTTCATTGCACAGTGGCCGCTCCTTTTGAAAAACCTTGTTCAGCTTCCTCTCCTTCGACATAGCACGGAACGTTTCGCTTTTGCCTTAGTCACCGACAAACTCACATCAGAAGTGTCGCATTTAGCTGACAAGGAGAGTGGGTGGCATATCAGTGCTAGAAATGCGCGCGCTGATCAGCTTGAAAACTTCGCCATTGATACCATGTCGAGTCGCATGCAGGAACAAGCACCTGCTCTGTCAGCCTTGCTAGGTGTGTTACTGGATGGGGACCGTGGTCGCACCCCCGACCGAGAGCAGCACGCGGAGTCGAAGAAGAGTACAGACGGAGATCCCGGTGCAACGGTGGCTGGCATCGAGCTGGACGAAGAGGACGAGTACTGGTTGGAGACCGGTGTTGGCATGAAGAGACCAGGAGGCGACGAAGATGATGTTGAGGGATACGGCCCCCCCAATGTAGGTACGAGGGCTGAGCAATTGAAGAAGAGGCATAACATGGCGATGAAGCGTAAAGTTGCGCTACTGGCTATCGTACGTACCGATATGCTGGGCATTCTAGTAAAGGAGCTGACATCCTTGTAGAGACGAGTTGTTATCATGTCCATTATCATGTTCAGTATGAACCAAAAATGCAATGCTCTTGCCACCGCTATGGGCATGTTCTTTCATTCTGCCAACACACCCGAGCTCGTTGTAGAAGTGTTTGCACATGCAGGACTCTCAGTCTCGACGACCTCTATACACAGCATGATTGCTTCGCTGTCAAAGTCGGCCAATGAAGAGGTTCGAAAGCTCGCAAAGACCAAGGTTTTCGCACTGGCCTATGACAACTTCGACATGGACTTCAAGAGCTGGTCCTCAACTGTTGAGAAGCCTGGAGACACGCTTAAACATGCCACGTCTGCGCTGATATTTCCGTTAGCACATGGTGTGGCTCCGGAGGATTTGAGGCATTGTGCCTCGCTGTGGAGAACTAGTCCGCTTAACCCCGGGATACCTCATGAGCAGAAGCGAGTCACATCTGCTTGGAAACACCTTTTCACGCCGCCCGATGCAGACCGCGCTCGTCAAAGGCGAGAAATTCTTGCATGGCACTTTCGAAATGCTCTTGTCACTCATAACAAGGCTTTTGAGCAGTTCCAGAGTAATCTCGGCATGCCAGAAACCATACTCCAAATTCCTGTGACGAAAACGACACATATTCCATGTCGCGCGATGGATATTGATCAGTCGACGGTCGACGGCCAGGCTGAGATTCTTGAAAGCCTATTCACGCAAGCAAACATTGGTGACCCTTCAGACGTTTCTGGTGTCGAAGACATTTCAGATTATGTGGTACTGGTACATGGCGATCTGGGGACTGGTGAGCGGCTGCACGGATCGCAGGATTCTCGCTCAATCGAACGTACACCTGTCCGAGGTCTACGCAATCCGTTGTTTGTCATGGGACTATTTCACCTGCAAATGGCGGCTGCAGATGCCATTTGGCGCATGTTTATCAAGCCAAAGTCGCAGCGTACGGAGCCCAATTGTCTATACCAGCAGGCATGCAAGATTCGCCCCCATGACTCTGGCCGCATTGGATCGCAGCCGGGTTTCCGCTTGATGCACGACTTGATACTGCAATGCACATCAGCGCGAATACTCGACGTTTGGCGAGCTGCAATTAGCAAGCTCTCTCACCTCTCACTTGAGTCTTATGCACAGTCGGCCTCATGGTCGGACATCATCGAGCTCTCACACGGTCTGGTTAAGGACTACTTGGATCAGCCACTTAGAGGAGATCAAGAGTTCCGAAACAATACTCTCATTCTTGGCCGTCTCCTCGATTATATTGAGTTGACACATGCTATGAAGTACGGTGATATCGGTCGGGTTGAAGCTACGTTCCTGAAGTGGGTGTTCATCTTCAAAAGTGTGGGGAAGCACAAATACGCTAGCCAGCTTATCAAGACGATGAATGACTTGCGCTTTGTATATCCCCCACGACTTGCGTAAGTTCATTATCACAACGTTGGATCTAACTCTATATTTATTATGCTTATACTACCATCTAGACGGGCCATACGCTTGAATTGGCTATGTAATCCGACTGGTCGACCAGACGGTTTTCGTGCCGTGGATTGGCTAGTAGAGCTTATGAATTTATATATCAAGGTCAGTATATGTCTTTGTTAGCATCTTGTATTGTGTATTCAAGCTAATATCAAGTGATAATATAGGTCGTCTACGGAAGCTCGGGGTACACTCGCACATTTCAGCTTATTCTCAAACAATCGCCTCTCATAGAAATATTTCGACACCTCCATCGCACAATGCAAGATAATTTTCACCTTTTACATCGCTCTGTACGACATGCTCCACAAAGTCAACAGAACACGCTTCAAGCACTATGTACTCTACTGTGCACTAATAAAGCATATGAGATCGAGGATGGTAGAAAATCCTATGAGCTTATAGATCATGTACATGAGGGTATTTACAAACTTCAAAGTAGTGGTACCGTAGCTACAGTTGAAATGACGGGTCCGGAGGATGGAAATGTATTCTCCGATGACACTGAGAAAGACGAGGAAGCGGAAGTGGAGATAGATGATCTAGAAGCAGAATATTAGCACTATAAATAATTTGTTGGTACTTCATGAATAAGCTATCACAAACTTACACCGTCCTATGATAGTACTTTATTCTCGTTGTGTCGTGCGGCGATATTGACTGGACACCTGCCACTATTTCCTGAGCATAGATCAATACAAATCATGATCAGCCATGTAAAGATACTTACTTCTATGACCAACCTCGCCACATACACTGCAAGTGGGAGATGCACGAGATTGACGTGAATGTACAGTTGAGGGTAGAGTAGTCGTTGAGTGGCCAGTGAGTTCTTCAGAGTGTTTGCGTACAAGTTCAAGAACTTGTTCACCGTACTCTGGCGCCCACACCCATCCAGTCTGATCTTGTAGGTTCTTCACCGTCTCAAGCTTATTTGCTTGTGCCAGCTCTACCACACGGTCTACAATTCTGTAATGCATTAGTATATCGCCGCCATATTCTTCGTACTCTCCAAATTTATCCTTTGCTATCTCGTCCCTCCATTGGAATAGTGCTTTCTGAAGAGTCTTATCCGACGCCGACATCATGAAGTCCTTGATGTTGAATCGACGTGGTTTTCTTGGTCGCACTGCCGGAGTATCGTTACGTACTGGTATAAGAGCTTGGACTTCGCTGGAATGACAGATATCACAGCAAACAGTTGGAGACTTTACCTCGCACCGTTCACAACACGACTTCGAATCGAGAGCTAAATGTAAATTATCGTTAGTACTAGATCTCAGATAAAAGAAAGAACTTAAGAGTACATACGTGCTAGGTGGTTTGCATAGTAGTTGTTTATATGCCACCGACGACAGTGTTCTTTGTTCGCAAGATTATGCGCGTTGATGAACAAACACGTCTCACGGTTAGGAACACGAGGTGGCCGATTCGACGTTGACTTCGTCGACTTTGACCGCAACATGACTCCCTTCTGAATCATAGATAGTACCTCCTCGTCTTCAACCGTCATCTTCTGTGCAATCGTAACATGAGACTCCAACACAGTGGTGGGCCGTAAGACTTCAGCATCTTCTCGACTTCCATTCTCCTCGGTGAATTCTTCATCGCCACTATCTTCGCTCACTGACATCGAGTCATAGATATTTACGGACTCGTCATGGTCTCGCTCATCGAGCCCAGTCTGCTCTTTTTTTGATATCACGAGCGCACTTTGCCGATGCACTGATAACACATTAGAGGATCCTACAACTCCAGCCGTCGTCCAAACTCGTTCTCTGGATAGATAATTAGCCTGCTTTGATGGGGAGAGAACGCTGGGTGGAATATTGTGAGAGACGATATTGGGACCGTCATTGGTACGTGTGCGCTTTACTTGTGGATAACGTGCTTGCTCCCGTGTCTGAGCCTTGCGTTTCAGTCCACGATGCTGACGAGCATTCTCCCTCCGAAGCAAGTCCTCGTAGAACCAGTGAGGCTCCGCTATCAGGATTGCTATCCCTTGAAGCTGAATATTGCGAACAGCTCTGCCGAAGCGCTGGACGATCGTATCGAGACCACTTGTAGCTTTGTACTGTACAACTATGCTGACGTTTGGTACGTCCAATCCCTGTCACCCGGAATAAAATGTAAGTACTATAATATTCCTGTATTGCATATACTATACTCACCAGTCCGCCAGAGTCAGTAGCCATGAATCCCCATGCCTCCTCTGTCACGCTCTCATCGCCTCGAAGGTTCGCAACCTGCTCGACACGAAAGAACCTCGTCATGCCCGCATGGAACCAGGGTATTCTCTGTCGTAGCTCCAGTGATACTCGGTTCTGTAAGAACTTTGCCGCTGCCTCTGCGTCCTTCTTATTATCGAAGAAAACCATAAACTTTGGTGGTTGCGGATCTCCCTCCTTCCAATCTTTGGGAACTAGGAACGCTAAATCTTCGAACGAGTCCTGGGGGTACTGCATGCGACGCACGGCGATAGCGATATTAGGACGGTCGTTTGAGCGCTGAAACACCACCGTGTTTTGTTCAGTAAGTCGGAACACTTGTTTCAACTGTGAGACTATGGCGGGTGGCATTGTGGCCGAGGAGAGGTATACGGGGACATTAGGGAGGTAGAATGTAATATTTGTCACAGCCTTGTATTCAGGACGAAAGGATAATCCCCATTGCAGGACACAATGCGCCTCATCAAATATGATTCGTTGTATCTTCGAGACGAAACTCTTTGTCGGCCATAGAATCGTTTGACAGCGACCACCGCGCTTCATCATTATGTCGGGGCTGAAGATGAGTACACGATATTTGAGACTCTTGATATCCTAGTAAAACTCAGTACAGTAGGAAAGGACAGAGTATTAGCCACGGACATACTCTGAATACTGTATCGGAGTCATTCTCGCCATTGACAGACAAAGCTGTATACCCTGCGGCTCGGGCCTCCCTCTCAAACTGCTCTCCAAGAACATTCAGAGCCGTTACAATGATGATGATACTGCTGTCGGATAGCATGAGTGGCATAAAATAGGTTAACGTCTTGCCGGAGCCTGTACGTGCAATGCTGATGATGTTTTTCCTTGACTGTTGTGCTTCGAAAAGCTTATATTGAAAGTCGCAGGGTCGTTTCTTGAATATCTCCTCGACCTTCGCGCGGAGCTCATTTTCATTGAGATCGGTAGGAGTTTTGTTGTCATTGGAATCGTGTGTCGTTGGTTTAGTTACCATATTGGTGTCGGGAAAGCAGTCGAAAATATTGGTTTCGATGCAAATACGCGTATGCAAAAATCTCATCTCCTTAGCAAAGCACGACGCGTTGATCAAACTCGCAAGACGCGACTCGCACGTGACGAGAAGGTCACAATAAAGTGACTGAGGGTGACATATGCAGCATCACGCGTCGTGCGAATTGCTGACCAATGTAGACGCCCATGTAGTTTGCCAGCCTGCCTGGCGCAGTTCTTATGTGGCTGGGATTAAATTTACGTTCGGGATTCATCGGGGTTTTATCATTTCGGTGGTGGGGATCAAGCGGACATGTAAATATACGGCACATTCCGGTGGCTGCATATTGATTGAGAAAGAACAACCTTGAAAGAGAGCGAGAGTTAGGAAGACCTAACGCTCGGTGACACTGAACGGCGCCAGGCAGGGTGGGTAGGAGCCTGGGCTGGACGTTGCTAAACGTTGAACTACGCTGTCGCATGCTGTCTCACTCAGCGCCAAGCCTTCAATGAATCTAGTATAAATTAAAAAGTTGGCGG
>MU274960.1:53495-70818 GCA_022160335.1 Irpex rosettiformis
GAAATGGAGTAAAAAATATCCAATCGACTCACCCTCCTACGTCCGCCTCCACACATCCTACAACTCGTATTCCATCCTACCACTTTCGAAATTATATCCCCGGATAATGGATAGTAGATACCGCGAGTTGGAGACACCAAAAGTCTGCATACACGACAAACGGTTTTCTAGGAGACTCTATACGCGGCAGGAGAATAAGGAAATTCTGGAGGAGTTGGTCATTCTGTCACTCAAAATGAGTACATAAGACGAACAGAGCGGCCTGCTATACAGTAAATGACGGTACTTTTCAAAAGTAAGCACTGTAAACACGCAATTGTTGGAGAACAGGACTCACTTTACAAGTTAACTGATACGCGCCGCACAGCAGTAAAAGTAAGATATGAGGATGGGGTTGTTTCACGAGCCTGTGTAGCTAAGTAATCGTGGGTCTTCAAACAATCTTGAATCGCGTCCAATGTGCGTGAGGAGCTCGAAACGCGACATAACGCGATGTGACATTATAAGTCACGCATCTAGTCTCAAACCAGGATGTCACAAACAAATCCAAACGCCCAATCCCAAGGCAAACTTGAGCGTTGAGCATCTGAGCATCTGAGCAATGTACGAACCAAAACAAGATAAAACATATATATATATAATCAAATCTTCAACTCAACGTCCATCTACCGTCATCGTCCTACATACATAGATAAAAATACATAGCATGCATACATACGATTGTCTCTTCTGTAAATTCGTTCCTAACAAACGACGCAAGTCCAATTAAGATAAGTATTATCCTTCCTACCCCCCCCCCCTCCCCCGCGTTTTCACAAGATGTACTATTCCGATTACACCATACAAGAGGATGGCTCTATGAGCAGAGGTGCCGTGCACCAAAGTCGACGGCGCAGGGATTAGATCCTAGTCGACGTTCGACCTCTTGTAGCGCACACTTCGGCGGAGGCCAATTGCGAATGGATAATGGGTGGGAGGATAAGGTATCCGGAGACCCCGGTCCATCCACCAAAAAGGAGGCCCGTTCATCCACCCGAGGGGATGTCCAGTCGGTCGGTCGTCGTTTGCGTCTTAGGCCTGTAAAAAGCCAGACCGCTGCACCGACGAATAGCTGTACCCCAGCCCAGCAAAAAAAACTTGAACAAGTCAAAAAAACCTTCCCGCTAGTCGTTACGCCCATCGTCCCAGGAGCGCCATAAGCCCACACCCGAGCATCACAGACCCAACAGCAAACGCCAATTCCCCATTGGACGCATGCTGGATCATCGTCGGGTTAAACAAAAAATCGTGCGCGAGTAACTAATTTCAACACCCCCATTTTATCAGCTTCCTTGAGTTGATTAACCAGCGAAAGGAACCGCAAACTCACCTCAACAAGCCCAGTGTAAATCAAAATCCCCGCGCTAAACGCATCCAACACCCCACTTACAATACTTGCAGTTGCGCTACCAGGGTTATACGTCTGTCTGATGCCCATGCCGATAGCGATCCCGATGGGGGTGGTGATACCGAAGACGATGGCTGCCCAGATGGGGACGTGGGACCAGCGGCGGCCGGCGGCGGAGAGATCGAGGTAGGCGAGGCGGGAGCCGACTCCGAGGCCTTCGAAGGTTTCTGTTAAGATGGAGTGAGTGAGAGAAGAAGAGTGAGAAGGAAGGAAGGAGAGGATACGTACGGTGGAAGACGAGGACGATGAAGAGGATTTTGAAGTTTTCCGTGACGGCGAGGGTGAGTCCGATGAGGAAACTGTGGAGAAGAACGCCAAATTCTAAAATGGCGATGCCGACTAGCTGGGCAGCTGCCATGGCGGGGGTCGAGGGTACGTGAGTAGAGGATGCCGCTTCGATGTCGTGTGAATGTGAATGACTGTGGTGGTGGTCATGTGAATGGGGATGGACGGAAGAAGGCGAAGATTTCGGCACGCCGTTCTCTTTATCCTTATCCTTTTCTTTCTCCGCCACCGTAATATCGTCGCTTATCCCTCCCACGGACGTCCCATCCGTTTGCCTTTCTGTAGTAGTGTAATACGGCAAGTCTTTGACTCCTGGCGAAACGGCTGCTCTTACTAGTTCAGGCGTTTCGAGACACAACGGTGGGTGCGAATGTGCTGATGCGTGCGGGTCGTGTACGAGTCCGAGTGCGGCAAGTTTTGCGGTTCCCCAGCGCATGGCGACCAGTTCTACGACGAAAATGAGGAATATTGATATTAGAGCGAGCGCCAGAGCGTAGGGCTGAAGCAATTGGTCAGTTACATGCTTTTTTTTCAACAAAGGCAAGCTATGCGTACGTAGTCGGACCATGCTGGCGACAAACATGGCGAGCCGAGCTCATCTATGGCAGGACTCAAGAGGTGTATAAACGCAGTGGCAATCTAATTTTTTGTTAGACTCGAATCAAGAGCAGAGGTTGTGGATTACGCACGATAACGCCCGAACCGAAATATTTAGCGGTGTCAAACACTCCTTTTGGTATCCTCGAGCGCAGGAATGCCGTTCGTCTTGAAACAACGGGGAAGAGGGCACCAAACGACGCTCCGACCAATATGACGAAAATTGATGCTATCCGAAGAGGGAAATCGGCTGAAGAAGTGCTGTTGCCGCATGGTGGACTAGGCTCCGAGATGAGCTCGTCGCGAAATCGGAGAGTTGTACGCATTTTTGGAGGAGGGGGATGGGAGAGGCGGCGATGGTGGGTGGTGAGAGTGAGATGAGGAGGGAAAGTTCCCGAAGCAGACCTCCGCAGGTGTGGTGAACGACCATGACCGTGCAGGTCCTCTCCACCAACCAGCTGTGGACCAATGGCAGGAACTCCGATTGCGATCAAACCTGCCGGGCTGGTAAACCACGTGAAGCAGGTACCCTCCCGGTCGGCGTCTGTTGAATCCGCTTGAAAGGCCAGAGGCAGACGACGACGTCCTCCGCTTGCACAACGCAGGGCTCAAGCTTCAAGGGCTCGCCAAATGCAGTGATTCCTACTGGGTATGACCTATACGAGACTCAATTGTGTACTATTTCAGTGGTAAGCGCACTCACCGTGGCATGTTGCAGGACTAACCTAGGGGAAGGGGGGTAGAGAAGTCGCAAGTCAGCAGATGCAAATCTCGAAGCTATCCTTTTATAATAGTGCACGACAGTTGACGTGGTTCTTTGACGGGCCTGATGACAGGTTCGATGAATAGCGTCGTTGGCATGTACAGCTGAGGTTGTTGTTGCTGGTCGGCGCCAGTGAGCAATATTGAGTCGGATAAACGTTATCGGATGATACTACACCACGCCACCACGTCGATATCGTCATCGCTTCATATCAACGTCAACTTAAACATGAGTCCATCATATCAATTGCTTTATTGTCATGTTCTAGTCGTGTACTTGCCACAACTGTCGACGGAGTGCCACACACGCGCCTACTGCAACATGCGTATAACTGCTTGACACGGCGCCCCCGCCCGGGACCATGTGCATACGGAGAAGAAAATTCTGCTGCATCTACCAGTACAATACAAGTAGAATTTCTCCACTTGCGAACCTCTTACGACTCAACGCAGCTTAACACCCACACTTGAGCGCAAACCATGAGTGTGTATGAATGACCAAATCCGCGCGTGTTCCGTATTCGTAATTTTTGCGCTTAGGAGTAAAGAATAGGGAGGATAGGAGAACTAGCGGCAGAACTACCCTTACGTGGCCAGTATACACATTGTACCTCCCCCGCGCACTCCTATCCCGTCTCCTGTTTATCTATCGCATACCTTTATCGCATACCACCACAAACTCGAGGACTGTGTCTCCTACACCACCGCCTACCCCCCTCCCCCAGCTCAGCATCAACCACTCTCTTTGAAAAATAATATTTGTTCCACACTAGACCTGTTCAGCACAGTCTCGACAACTCAAACACTACTTACCCCTATTCCCTGTCGACACTACCTGTCATCAACGTTGTGATATACGAGGAGAGGGTGGAAGTATAGGCAGGCCCGGAGAGGAGCGGAGAGAAGAGGAAAGTTGTAGAAAGCGTCACATAGCGACTCACATCAGGACATCATTTATTCACGCACGCACACCATCCCCACATCTTCAACATCCATGAAAGAAAACGAAGACCTTCCCTTGCATGTCCACACAGCCACGCCCTGCATCACCGTATACACTATCTTCACAACAAACTCCACCCGGTATCTTCATATCATGCACATAATCCACCGACTTGAAGTCTTGATTCGGAGTCGGGGCTTTCTGTTCAAGGGCCAGAAAGAGGCCTGTAGAGGGTCATGTAGTACAACTCCTGATTGCTCGATCAGCGAGTTGCGGAGTCCGCAAGGACTGTAACACGACTGCATACTCTTGCAATTGTGTCTGGGCGACATCTTGGTCGATTGATCAAGGAGTCGAGGAGTCCGCAAGGACTGTAACGCGACTGCATACTCTTGCAGTTGCGTCTGGACGACCTGCGGTTTGCGGGTTGGGAGCCCGATTAGGGCTGTAACACGACTGCATATTCTTGCAATTGTGTCTGGGCGACATCTTGGTCGATTGATCAAGGAGTCGAGGAGTCCGCAAGGACTGTAACGCGACTGCATACTTTTGCAGTTGCGTCCAAACGACCTGCGGTTTGCGGGTTGGGTGCCCAATTAGGGCTGTAACACGACTGCATATTTTTGCAGTTGTGTCTAGGCGACACCTTGGTCGATTGATCAAGGAGTCGAGGAGTCCGCAAGGACTGTAACGCGGCTGCATACTCTTGCAGTTGCGTCTGGACGACCTGCGGTTTGCGGGTTGGAAGCCCGATAAGGGCTGTAATGCGACCTGTAAAACAGTTGTATTGTACAACTCCCTTGGTTGATTTATCAAGGAGTTGCAGAGGCCGCAACCACTTGGCTGCAGCGGGCGACCTATATATATTTATATATAGGTCGACAATACCCACCAAAATTCAAGTGATTGTGCGGAATGTATTCATTATACAATACCAGGTCAGCACGTTCTAGTTTATCCGTGATCAACAAGAATTGACAACGCACCTTATGCATGGGGACTTCGGTTGCCTCGCTATCTGAGCGTTCTCCATGTTCATTGCAGGTTAGATAGGAGGAGGAGAAGATTCAGCATGCCCGTGACAGGAGAACTTCGTACGTTGTGGTGCTTTATACACAGACAGACGTTGTTGGCTCAATTTGTGGTACTCACAGGATTCTCCACAGAGCACACACGAAGACGTCTTCATTTGGAGGTCCTCGATTCTTTCGGTTCTTCTTGCGGAACCAAACGCCCTCTGTCCCTGAGGCGTTGCGGATGGCTGGGGCTATGGGGGTAATGGGGGGTAGTCATTAGTGGTCCGCAGAGGGAAGTTATTGAACCTCACGAGCACGATGTTTGAAGTTTGCTAGTATTGTAATTGCGCGAGTCAGATTGAAAATTCGCACTTACATGAGACTGTGTTCACCATAAAGTATGTCTGATCCTCCAAAGCTCAAAGTTGTAGCCCCAAGTTTTGAGCGTAAGTCGTACTCAACCACAGTCAGGGTAGTAGAGCGTACAAGGTCTTCTGATCGCCACCTCTTCCTCACTTGCACAAATCACGTTAGTCTCGACGGTCACCGTTTGCCTGCCGAGCGACCAGGCTTGCGGGATAACATCGGAGACGCGTCCATCGCGTGCAGTAGCTATATCTTACGGTTCGGATTGCAACGGGGACAAAAATGAGATGGGTCCCAACCAACATTGTCCATGACTACGGTTCGTTGCCTGATTTCCTAGTGGATAGAAGAAGACACGGGAAGCAGTGCAAATAATTCGAGAGGTCCTACTAACCAACGAAGCAGGTAGGGTGTGTAGAAGTTTACTGTGAAGCTTTGAAGGAGTGAAAGAGAGATGGTTAACGAGGTCAAGTGGAAGTGAGGTACAGCAAACGATGTGAGGGTTCCTTCGGCGATCACCGTCACATTGATCCCTTAGCGTGAGAAGCGCTCAGGGCTTAGTATGCAGAAACTGGATCTTTAACTCTTTCCTCGACGTTGTTGACGACGGCCTTCTCCACCATCGCCCAACAAACTACATGGCGGCCACGATGAGCGAGGAGGGATATCCCGCCTCATGGGACCATACCGACAGCGACCACTACGACCGAGCCCAAAATCCCACCCAACAACCTTACTACTCTCGCGAATCACTCGACATCCCGCTCACTCCCACCAAATCTATTTCGCCTCCACGCTCCAGCGCGGAGTCTCCGACGAGGTCGATGCATCTCAAGTGGCGAGAGAGCTCTGGACCGGCTACGAGTACAGTGCCGAATGGGTCGATAGCGGACTCGGAGACGTTGGCGGACTCGAATTTTGATGAGACTGTGCTACGAGCGTTGTGTGACTTGGATGTACGTTTTGTTCATTCATACAATCACTTTGAACAGTAAATTTAACTTCAACTTATCGCTTGTCGTTAAGTGCGGTGTTCCCTTACTCCTAGATCGAATAAAGCAGAGCATGACGTCTTGTAAGGAGGTCTCGACGTTCTTGAAGAAACGAGCAGCATTAGAAGAGGAGTATGGTCGAAGTATGCATAAATTGGTGAAGGCGACTTCGGAGGCGTACACAGTGAACGATGGAAAAGCTGGGTAAGTCATTCCCTGCAATATACACAGCCACCCCCTCGTTCCACCAAATGCTAAACTTGCTACTCCCCCAATCTACAGCTCGTTTGTTACAGCCTGGCGATCGTCATTGAAACTGCACGAAACTATCGCGGAAGCACGGATCTCATACGCCAAGAATCTTAATGAGATGAGCAACGAACTGTCAGAGATCATCTCCAAGACGGAGCAGACCCGAAAATCGGTGCGTTCAATACATTGATCATCTTCCCTTGATTGGTCAGTCACTTAACGAGAAATGGTTGGTCGTCGGCTGGTTCTCCCGCTGCAGACGAAAGATCTAGCTGGCAGATACGAGCGAGCACTTCAAGATGCCGAATCAGCGACGGAGAAGAGCAAGAATCGTGTGGAGATGACGGCTGAAGAGCTAGAGCGGGTGCTTCTGCATAAGGAAGGAGAGTCTACACGGGATGCAGGTCTACAAGCACGGTCCCCAGGGGGGATGGGCGGGAGTGGAAAACGTGCGATTGGGAAAGCGGTAGCCAAGGGAGGATTATTGTTGAAAGGCAAGAATCCACAAAACGTTTGTATTGCATTGTCTGAAACACTCGACTACTGATTTTTGGTTACTGAAAGCATTGTGTTGTTTGTTTAGATTCAACGCCAGGAGGACGATGTTCGATCGCGCATGTCTGCGGCCTCTGATACTTATCGCAAGAATGTCACTGACACACAAGCAATACGACAGGAATATTTCAATTTCCAGCTCCCTCGAATATTGCGCGTAGGTTATGATATCTTGGTCTCGTGATAGCATGATGACGACGATGCTGAACGAAGTGGTCATCCTCGTATTTTAGGCTCTACAACAATGTGCAAATGATATCGACCTGGGCACGCAGTACCACATGATACGATATGCGTTTCTGTATGAGCGGTCGGTGTTGAACGATGGGAACATGTTGGCTCCGACGAATGATGGTGTGTATAACTATACATTGAACTCTCGCTGTTTTATCGTTCTCAACTGAACGGAACTGAACTGACGTGTGTCTGGTGACCTAGAAATACCGGGTCTCAAGGCTATAATCGAGTCTATTGATAACCGATCTGACTTTAAGACGTACATGCAACATTATGCGTTTGCGCACAATGGTTTGAACTCAAAAGGACCGAAACGAGAAGGACCTCGAGAAGACGGTTACGTAGGTTCCCTTTATTTGGATGCTCAAACGTCCAATATGATGCTGAAGGAGTGTTATTTTTCGATTAGCTACCGCCGCTGTCGGCAATGGCGACAACGCATTATGCCGCAGGTTCACCGAATACGTCACACTCGCATGGAGCGGACAAAGGCCGGCCGACGTTCGGTGTCGACCTTGCGGAGCAGATGATCCGGGATGACGTTGACGTACCTCCTATCTTGGTCAAGTGCTGTGAGGCGATTGAGAAGTATGGGTTGCAGTATCAGGGTGTCTATCGGATTGGTGGGACGCTTGTGAAAGTTAAGGAACTACGAGAAAAATTGGATAAAGGTCCGTGGTGGTTTTATCGCTTTTGACGGTGACTGAGAATGACTTTGATTGTTGACCATGTTTTTGGAACCTGTAGACTTGGACGCGGTGAATCTTGACGCGGAGGAATGGTCGTCCGATATTAGTGTTGTCACTAGTGTTTTGAAACAGTGGTTACGAGAACTGCCAAACCCCCTGATGACATATGAACTACACGAAGCCTTCCTTGATGCTGCTCGTAAGTCCGATTGAATACCTTTCGTTTATATACGCTATTTACTCATCCTCAATACTTCTCAGGCAATGACAACGAACGGCTACGTCACATCCGGCTTCACGAACGTATTAACGACCTTCCTGACCCAAACTATGCTACGATCAAGTACTTCATGGGTCACCTGCACCTGTGAGTGGCTCAATCTGTTACTGAACTCTGTCGTTTAGCCGATTATGAATGGGTCGTGCTGAATCTGTGTGATAACCATTTTGTGTAGAATCGCCGAGCACGAGGCGGACAACGCCATGTCTGTGCAAAACCTTGCGATCGTGTTCGGCCCGACGTTGTTCAAGCAAGCTCAACCTGGCACGAATGGCCAGCTCAACGGCATGGCAGATGCTCCTCTGCAGAACAAGGTATGCCGTGATGACGTTTTCGTTCGTTGGTCTAGACTCGACACAACTGATGGTGTGAATGATTGTATAGGCGATCGAGACGATTCTCGAGCACTATCGGGATATCTTTGTCGATGACGAACAGGGACAGGACGAGTGAAGGTGAAGGTGTACAAGCCATGCTCATGATAATCTATTTGGTACGCTTTGACTACCACATTTGGATGACGACGATGATACCCATTACCTCCCCCCCCCTTTGTTTTTCCAATTCTCATCTTCCTTCCTTCCTCCCTATCCCCACCCTGCATCCGCTCGCACTTCCCACCGCAGTCATGCAACGCAAATTGTACTCTACAGACAAATTCCCTGCAGTACAAATGGGCTTATTTCTCCTCGCACCCTTCTCTCCAACGAGAGGTTGTAGGAGAAGTTTTTTTATTTATTAACTTAGCACTTGTCGTTGTTCGGGATCCGGAGAAGCTGGGCTTCATGGACGATTTGTATAAACCCTCACGGCTTCACAGTGTACCTGACTTATTCTTATAATTGTGTTTCGTTTCGCGTTCGTGTCTGGTCTGGGTTTTTGGATTTTTTTTTCTACCCGTGCTCGTGTGAATATGGAAGATTAGGGAGTTATACTAATAGATATGTGTGGGGTATGATCGGGTAATCAGGGTGTAGCCCATCGTCCTTTTTACGCTTTTGCATATCGTCAACGTGGTCACCGTACACGCACTGTGTAGAAAAAAGCGGGGCCGAACGGAGAGGCGCAAGAATTCGGAAATGCCGGTGAGATATTTCCGTGTGAAATGTGTGTAAAGCATACACTGTTTGAGAGCTTGAGAGCGATGGTTCCAAATGAGTACAGTGCCGGTATGAGCGGTATCATCTGTGATTGGGTCGTCAATGAGGGAGTGGGAAGTTGGAATTGAAAGGGTGCAGTTGTGGTGCGAACGTCGCGTATAGTCCTGGGCGATCTCCGTTTAGCAAGAGTTAGTTGGGTAGTGTGTATGGAGGTGTACCTACACGGAGAACAGCCTTTGAAAATTTGACCCCTGAACCCTTTGATATCGGCTGACGTGGTATGTTATGACGAGCGGGGTGAGTGGGCAACTCTGAGAGGGACCCAGGTGTTGCCGTTGCCGCGAACCCATTCGGTGCTCGACGGGAATATGATCTGTTGAAGGGACGGACAGCCTCGTGACCATGATCCACAAAGTGTGTGCTCGTCGCTAGTGTTTCCCGCCGCAACAGGGCCGTCGAGTGCTGTCGGTGAAAGGTCGAGCTGATGCAAGTCTGGGAATGCGCCAAGGACCGACGTCAGACCGACCAGAAGGCTCTGCGAGGCGGTCACAAGGCAAAATGAAATTAAGCAGTTGAGCGACATCGGGCATGGAAGAAGAAAAAAATGGTACACTCACGATGCCTGACATCGCGTGATGGAGCGTATGCCTTAGAGCGAGCCTCACCCTGAGGTGTTCGATACCGAACAAATGCCGGGAGATGTCCCGAAGGAGAAGAGGGGTGACGGACATCGAGCTCAGGTCGAGGAACTTGATTCGCATACTCGTTTGTGCGATGCGCTCGAGGTCCCGCTCCGTTACGAATTCGTGTCCGACGAGGCTGAGCCACTGTACCGGTCGACCGGGTAGCACAGAAGCAGCGGTGGGCGCAGAACCACGGAATGTGAGGAGAGATGGTAGATCGGCGGGCTGAAGGCGGAGCGGTTCGTAACAGTCTCCTAGTCGTAAATGTTGTATCGAGGGTGTAGCGGATAAAAACCACTCAATCGGTGGTGTTGGGTCTGGGTGTGCTTTCACGTTGGGGCTACCGCGCCCGACTCCACTGAGCGAAAATACACGAAGCGCTGGGAAATTACACTCGTTCAGAACTCCCCTCGATGACAGAGTTCCCCCTGATAGTCCAAATGCGAGTTCGAGGGATTCCAATGCGTTCATCCTCCGAAGCGCATTGTTAAGAGCAAGAAGGACGGGCTCAATATACGGCATGTATACTTCACGAGGACCCGTCTCAGTCTGCCACCGAATAGACACCTTCTTGACGACCTCTGCTAGCTGGGTGTATCGTAGAATTGTGTTGCAAAAGGCGGTGGTCTTACAGGGCACAGGTGAGGAGCGTGGGAGGGGGTCAGTTATGATGACATTTGTGTAGAGAATGATCCCTGCTACAGCACGAAATCGATGCGAGACCTGGACGACCTGTGCGAGGGTGTCTGACTGGAGATTGGCGAAGATAGCGGTCAACATCTCGTTGGGGAGAGCGGCAGGCATGTCTGTGGAGTGCGGAGGTGAAAGCGAGTAACTCAGAGACCAGGAGAAAGGACGCACCCAAGTTGTATGTTCTCAACGTTTCAACAGTTGGAGGACGAGTATCAGGAGGGGATCTCGAGTCGATCCGAGAGCGATATGGCAAGGCGTGCAAATGTATGATGCGGAAAAATTACGGGGACTCAGTGACGTTCGTTGCTTACTAGCGTTCAATACCGGGATAGGATGGGAGGACTGCGCCTGTAGACTGGTGAGAAAGGCAGAGATATCACCGTCCAAAGAGATCCGCTTACCGAGCGCATGCGACTATTCATGGCCTCGAGAATGTCGCGAAGACCCTCATCGTCATCGTTCTCGACGACATCTTCGCAACCCTTACGACGACGACGCATTACTGCATGGCTATACTTGTGGTGGCAGGAGAGAAAACCCTGACCTGTCGTCTCATTGCATCCGAGGATTTTTGACTTGCCTATCACGCGCACGAGGTCAGTCAAAATCGAAATCTGCGATTACGGCACTACTGTTACAGTAAAAATAATGATACACCGATAAAACCCCGTCGCATAAGAATAAAAGGAGCTTAGGCCCCAAAGCCGTAGAGTGTGCGGCCTGATCGCTTCAGTGCATATACAACATCGAGCGCAGTGACCGTCTTCCTCTTGGCGTGTTCGGTGTAGGTCACAGAGTCCCGGATGACCTGCAGAACGACATATGAGCATCATGCAATCGCTCATAGCACAAGGATACTCACGTTCTCCAAAAAGATCTTCAAGACACCTCTTGTCTCCTCATAGATCAACCCCGAGATACGTTTCACACCTCCACGACGAGCGAGACGCCTGATGGCGGGCTTTGTAATACCTGGTCCACATCTGGTTAAGGCGATGTTTGAATTATACTAATGGACGATTGGCTCACCCTGAATGTTGTCACGAAGAATCTTACGGTGACGCTTGGCACCACCCTTTCCGAGACCCTAGAGATGGTCAAGCGGTTAGTCTCGAGATCATTGCTATTTCAAGACTTTAGATTTACCTTGCCACCCTTTCCACGGCCAGACATTGTGCTTGAGTAAGATTTGAGAAGAGGAGGAAGAATACAAGTGTTGTGGAAGATTGAGCTGCGCGAAGCCTGGGCGAAATGAGGGTCGAAAGCTGCCGAAGAACCTGGGGCATATATACCTCTGCCAAGTAGACGCCGATGATATAGCAATTAGCGCACGTGACTTTGTTTATTGTTAATCAACGCGTCTTCACGTGCAATACGCGACGCGTTGATTGGGCGCCTGTCTTCCGGGTATATAGGCCCTGGTCCCTCTTCCTGCTTGCTCACCTGCATTCGCCCACCCCCACCGCCATATTCGCAAACAACTCGGATTACTTAGTCCTCCACTTAACTCCTTCATAAACAATGGCCCGTACTAAGCAAACCGCTCGCAAGTCTACTGGTGGTAAGTCTTCAATGATATAAAGGTACATCTACAAAAGTACTCAATAGTCTTTAGGCAAGGCTCCCCGTAAGCAGCTCGCTGCCAAGTCTGCCGCTCGCAAATCTACTGCTGCTGTAAGTTGCTGAATTTTTCTTGTATCATCTTCGCTCTGACATTTGTTGTGAAGACGGCAACTGGTGGTGTCAAGAAGCCTCATCGTTTCCGCCCCGGAACTGTCGCTCTCCGTGAAATTCGTCGCTACCAGAAGTCGACTGAGCTCCTCATCAGGAAGCTTCCCTTCCAACGTCTTGTCCGTGAAATTGCTCAGGACTTCAAGGTATGTCGATTATACTATCTTATGCACATCTCGCTAACAATACACTCTTTTAGACTGATCTTCGCTTCCAATCATCGGCCGTCATGGCCCTCCAGGAAGCTGCCGAAGCCTATCTTGTGTCTCTCTTTGAGGACACTAACCTCGCCGCTATTCATGCTAAGCGTGTCACCATCCAACCAAAAGATCTGGCTCTCGCTCGTCGTCTTCGTGGGGAAAGGTCGTGAGCTTTGACTCGCAGAGGGTGTTGGATTAGATGTATCGTATGGACGCGGAGCTGCGTTGTACTTGTACTGTATCGATACTGCAGACTATAATATTTTCTTCTCTTCATCACTGTTATAAGTGTTTGCTGGAACTTGTCACTTGGCCTATCGGTTCATGAGTGCACATGTGACCGCGTTATCCCCTTCACGTGACTCGGCATTCGGCGCAGCCACTGCTCCTTGGCGATCAATATTTCTGTTGGTCGACATTCAACTGCTGCGACCATCTTTTCTCCTCTATTGTATACCACGACTTAGAGACTTAGACTATACTAGAGGTAGTTGTGAGTTCTTGAACAAGTCAATTGAAGTCATTCGCTTATTGTACCGGGTTTTTCTTAGAATTGTCTCCAATATCCAACTTGAGGGAAAGGATCTGTGATCGCCTGTCGTGTTCAGGAGATTTCATTGCCGGCACACGAGCGTCGAGAACCCCCACAACACACGCTTCTACTACGCGGTAAACATACATGCCCCCTCATTGTGTCAGGGAATTGTTGTAAAGATCTGGCATGTCTACAACCCCATCACCAACCATTATGTCGCTACACAACCTCTCCCGACGCATCACCTTCCGTCACATCGCCATCGTCGCCTTCTCCTCCCTCCTCTTGTTTACTTTATACACATTCTCCGACTGGCACCATGCACGTCCAGGTATACTTGACGACTATGGAGATCGACCGCCTCCACAGCACGCGCCTCGCCCCCCGACATCACCTACAGATCAAGACACGAAGACCAGTCCACCAAAGACCGTCTGGGCGGAAAGAGCGCAGAACGTCCGAGAGGCTTTTCTTTACGCGTACCGAGGGTATGAGAACTATGCCGCGCCACACGATGAATTGTTACCGGTCACTGGTAGTCACATTGACAAGTGCGTAATAGACGACGTCGCTGCCATGGGAAACATTGCTCACTCATGTATAGCTTCAATGGATGGGCTGTGTCGATGCACGACTCTCTGAGCACCATACTTCTTATGGGGCTACACGATGAGTTCAGCCGCGCCTTGGTAGCGATCGAGAAAACGAACTTCACTCTTCCACATCCTGTCAAGGGTGTCCCTGTGTATACCCCCTTCTTTGAAACCGTCATACGCCATCTTGGAGGTCTTCTTTCCGCATATGCATACTCCCACGAACCGATACTGCTGAAGGTAGCAGACGATTTGGCGACGAAGCTTGCCCCCGTGTTCAATACTACGAGTGGTTTACCAGCGTATGGTGTGGATCCTGATACGTGCGTCCGTCTCATTTAATTATCTCCTACAAACTTGTAAAGTACTAACCGATAACACACGTAGTGGAGCTGTTAGCCCAAGGCGTGAAGCCGTCGCTGCGGAGGTTGGTAGTTGTCAGCTAGAGTATGCGTATCTTGCTCGCCTGACTGGCAAGAAAGAACATTATGACCGCGTAAGGGAGTTAGGTCCCCTTTTGCAAGATAAATCGAGCTAAGCATCCCTTCTTCCAAATAGACTGCCTCGATCATGAAAGCCATTGCAGAAGTGAATCTCGGGCGTGTTGGTATGCTTGCGCAAGACTTTGACCTCAACACTGGACAACACATAAAAGGTCGTCTTTCTCGTGTATACATATAAGTCATTCAGATTTATAGATTCCATACAGGCCATATCAGCGTCGGAGCCGCTTCAGACAGCCTTCACGAATATTTACTCAAATTATATTTGCTTACAGGCCACACAGACAAAGTCAGCCTAGATCTTTGTGAGCGACTCCTTAGGTCATGATGAAGAAATTTATATTAACGGGTTTATAGATGTGAAGACAATAAATCGAGTCCTCACAACGCTACTATATGTTTCTCCAAATCGCGGACTACTCTACGTGACCGATGCTTTCCGTGCAGACCTAACCCCTATACCTACACACAAATTCGAGCACCTATCATGCTTCCTCCCGGGTCTAATCGCTCTTGGGGCCCACACCCTCCCAGATAACGCGTTTGACGACGCTCGACCGATGGGTCTCACACTACAGGATGAAAACGAGATACAACAGTACAACTGGAAAAAACTCCATATGATTGCGGCACAGGGCCTAGCCGAGGCTTGTATTCAGATGTACGAAGACCAACCGACAGGACTGGGGCCTGAAGAGGTGGAGTTTAGTGATGACGGTCAGCTGTGGATTCGGCAGATGCGGAAATGGAGGCTCAATGGGAAGCAAGGTAAGCCACCAGGGATAGGAGCGAAGAAGTCGGAAGTTGGACGCGAGGATTATATCCTTCGCAAGCAGGCATATCTATTGCGGCCAGAGGTGGGTGGTAACAGTTGATGTTATACTCGTCGTGAGAGTGGCTGACGAACATGCCCCTTTGCACCCTTTGTTAGACACTCGAGTCGGTTTTCTTGCTGTGGAAGACTACTGGGGACGAAATATGGAGGGAAAGAGGTTGGGCAGCCTTCCAGGCCATACAGAAACATACGCAAACGCCATACGGCTACTCGTCGGTGAGGAACGTATCTTATATACCACCAGGGTTCCTCAACGAAATGCCAAGGTATGAGTAATGTCATTTGTCACTTGTGTCGTACAATTCACTCACCAGTTTTGAATCTGACAGTTACTTCCTCGCTGAAACGTGAGAAAGAAATCAACCGTACTTTTCGCTATTATCTCTAACCGTTTTTGTTTACAGATTGAAATACCTCTATCTGCTCTTCAGCGACGAGGACCTTGTTCCACTCGATCGCTGGGTGTTCAATACCGAGGCACACCCCCTCCCTGTCATCGAGTGGACACCATGGGAACGCCGCAAGTTCCATATCCCGTCATAATTAACTGCTAGCCTCTAGGACTTCGAATAATATTTCTATGCTTGTAGATGAGATGAATTCTTACTTGGTGTCCTCTCGTACAGTATGTTATAGTCAGTAGATGTTCCCCCAGGCAATCCGAGTAATGAGTAAATCACTCGATTGGTGATAATATCAGCATATTCCAGCGTTTATATATTCCGGACTCGGCCGTGGGCCTCACTTGTATTGGCAATTGGAACGTTGGGCTCTCCTCAGACCTTCATTGAGCTCCATCGTCCGCGTCAGACACGAAGTTCAGGCTGAGCCCGCGGCGAAGGTTGAACGCGTCTGGTACTCTACTTATTTTCAGGAACCTAGCTCCATCTTGCCTTCCACCACCAAGATATAGGCTGATACTGTGGCGACAATGGTTCGAGGCCAGTCGTGGATGCTGTGAGTTGTGCGAGTTTCACTCATGTCGACACGACGTGTAATCATTCGCATTTTCAGACTTAACTTGGATTCCTTCTGGGTGACTGGTGCTTCAGAATTCTCAAAGGAAGTACGCTTCGGTAATCGGGTTCCAATGGATATCAGCCACTTCGCTATACCCGCTTGGTCTGAATCTAGTATAAAGTCATTATGGTACGCCTTGACGAGTACGCTCAATGCTATCTAATCTCACACCCGCAAAGCAGAACTTACCCTCGGATTAAACACCGTTCCACCAACCCAGAGTCTAAGCTTCTTCGTTTACCCAACGAGTTGCTTTTGATGATTTTCGACCACACTGCTGGTCTGGCAGACGCTGTGTGTCTCTGCCTGGCGGATGGCCGGATGTTCGCTATTGGTTTCTCCCGGGTGGTCGAACTGCAGAAGTCAGAGTATGCCAACTGGGCGGGCAAGCGTGTCATTTTCTTGGGAGAACACACAGAACATGACGATTTCCCCGCGAGCGTTCAGGATACAATCAATTACTGCCTCAAAAATGCACATGGCACGAAGAGAATCCAAACAGTGATTCATACACTTTCCCCTGGCACTCTATCCGTCAGCAGTTCACCAAATTTGAATCGAGTCAGTATTCCTTGCTGCACGTTCGGGAAGATGACTTCTATGAAAAACTCGGGGAGGACCGACGGGCATACGAGGAGATGGTGACTCCGAAATACGAGTCGCGTCATCCGTGGGTAATCTGCAACTTATCGAAGGGGGAGTACGTGCGAAGAGATGCAGTCGCCGCTCTCACCGAGTGCTACGACATCACAACGATTTTTTCCTCGTTCATCAACCTTGACCACGCATTGTTTTCGCAAATATTTTGGTCATCAAATGGCTACACGGCCTATAACTATGAAGGCAACCTACACCGCGGTCGTTGAGCTGGAGATCGATTCGAGATGACTTCCATGGACAAGCTCGACCCGAAAATTACCTGGAAGGATGTCAGTAACGAAGTTACGGAAAGGCTCAAGAAGATTTGGCGAACTGAAAATGGGCCGGATTGGCTTGAAAAATATTTAAA
>MU274961.1:0-39404 GCA_022160335.1 Irpex rosettiformis
GAAGGCGCTGGCAGACACCACCGAGACTCGAGGGCGCTTCCGTCGGTGCACACGCTTATCTTCACTCCCACTCACAGCGACAGTGGTTGCACAGTGTAACGGTCCTTTTGCTTGTATATGCACGCCTAGGACTCTGGTTCCCCTCGGGACACAAATATCATGAACCAAAGGCTCTGTAATTTATCCCTCGCACACTTGCAAAGATGGGAGCTTGAACGCCTCGAAGACTAGCTTGTGAATGGCGAGAGATTATAGACTATAGGTGCTCGGAAAGCCTGGTATGTGCGATAATTCCATGTGCTTTTGGCTTACTGATAGTTCCTTCAGATTGGTCGAGTCCATCCCACCGTCCAGGTAGCTTGAAGCGACCTTTCCACGATCTCCCCTCCCGTGTAATATGTATCGACGACTAGCTTTCCTCTTCTCCCTGTATTTTATCCCCCCCCCCTCCCCCCCTCATACTGCGCAAAGTTACCACTGATCTCACACGATCTCCACTTACCTTCAACTATGCTCGCATCCTCATCCGTCCATCAGGATTCTACCCTATCCGTCTCAGCATACATCTTCCCTGAGCTCACCCGCCTAAAACACCGGAGCCCATCCACATGAATCTGTAATGGTTTAATCTATTCAACAGGCAGAGTGTCTACCAGGAGGAGCCGTATGCATCTTATCGCTTTGTAGATGTAAGTGATATGCAAAGAACCGTACCGTGCAGACCGATTAACGCAATGTTCGCATAGTCCAGGATATCCGATTCGTCGAGGGATTCAATAGGATCCCGGTAACATCAGAGTTCAATTCGATGCTCTCCGTTTTCGGTCTTTGCATGATTGCGGGCCTCCTCGTTCCAGGTAACGTGATCATTCTCTTGTTCATATCTCGTTCTATTGACCTTATACTTGCCCGTATCGTTCGACAGCAGGCTTCTGTACATTGCCGGTAAGGGCATATTCGGTAATGTTGTTCGACCGTGGTGGCCAGGCTATTTTTGTGGTAAGTCTGTTCCGTCACTTATTCATTAGTCAATTCACGGCTGATTCTCAGGGCTGGGGTAGGCCCGCGAACGGATGCTTGTTATCTTCTTATCCTTGGCTACTCGCCTTGTATTGGTAACACAAGGTTCGTCTTTCTATTGCCCATTTGTACAAATAGTAAAGCCTTAACGCTAACTTTATAACATAGATAGACGTCTTAACAAATGGGTTGAAGTGGAGCCTCTTCAAGAAACGGGAAAGGAATCCAGATATGTGACAGGTAACGGACACGCTGACTTGTACACCGCTCATCCTGACTCGTTCGGTGTTGTTATGGTAGTCGATGTCCATTTACTCTGACCCTGGACGAATTGGGCACTGTCTACAGTATACGAGGTTAGCGGCGTCACGGACCTGCAGGTTTTAGGCTCTCGGAAGTTAATGATGTGTATTACAAACAGCGACGCACATAGCGCACTGCACAGAACGCTTCCGAAGACTAAGCAGATATTTGGGGTGGGACGGATCCGTATGTACAATCAGCATGCGTACTGTTCTTACTTGCTCACGATGCGATTGTAGTAGAATATACCCCCAAAAGCAATAGTGATACGGCTACCGCGGAGCACCCTCGCGTTTTCCAAGCTCACATCAATCTAACGCCGTTCTCCGCATTGGCAGTTTATATTCTGTTGACTAACAAGCTCAACACGCCCAAGTATCATGGCCTTGGGGCTATACGGGTCGAGGGCTTCCATATATCCAATATTTGCAAAGCTGTTCAGTACCGATCGAATTGTGGATGTCTCCGAGGGCGGTAAGTACTCGAATTCTCCAATCAGACTCTTCGATCGATTAAAGACTTATCTAGGGTGTATCGCGGTGCTCAATACATGTCAATAATATGATGAGGCGATGTTTAAGTGTCCCTATCGATACCTCACTGCCGCTTCATTTAAATCTTCGGCTTCGACGTTCGAAAGCTAGGGGCGGCAAAGAGCAAACTCTATTTCCAACTACATGTGTCCTCAAACATCAGGAAAACCCTCCCGCGCACATCAGACGCATATACGCATATGGTCGCAAACGGGTCGCAAACGCAAACGCAAATGAGAGATCTCATTTGCAGGCACGCATTTTGTGCAAATAGGACATCCCTCTCGTAATATGTATGATAGAGGACATGTAACGCACCTTGTATTAGCCCTAGCAATCAACTTAATAGCTTACACAATTGAGAATGTCACGATTTCGAATAACGACGGAACAGTGAATAGGTACAATCGCTAGTGAAGGGATTTGTATAGAAAGACTCACACTCCTCAAGGACGTTGTCTGACGTCCACTCGACTGAGACAGGGTCGGGGCCAAACTGCGGAAAGAGCTGTATACTGCACTTGATCTTCTCCACGGGGATAATCTCCGCAAGGCGATAGGCTGCGTCCCCCTCGTTCGACCTCTTGACTTTGTACATATCGTGATATGGGTTACGCGCAGCCGTAAACTTCGAGAACCATTCGACGTAGGCTAAGTGTGAGGGAACGTTGGCGTGAGATTCACCGAAAAGTGTTTGCCGCTGGATGTCGCTCAACGAGAAAACGACACGGACTTGGGCAACACGCAATTCTGGTTTCGTTTAAGTCAGAATTGGGTCCGCGCATATGGGAGAATGGAATAGAGTACGCACCTGAGACTGTATCACAAACACCTGAAGCCGCTTTGACCAACACCGTATCGAACCTTCCAGCAACAGCACGAGCACGAGTGTCTGAGAATGCGGGACGTACGTGCACAATTTCCGTAGTGGTTGATGTGCTGCTGTCTTCATCAGCCGAAGGATGAGAAATCTTGATGTTATAGAATGTCGGGACCTTGTACCTTGGAACGTGGACCTGGTTTGCCGCGTCTCTGAGTTGGTTTCGCGTTGCGTTGGGGAAACAAGTTCGGGCAACAAACGAGGCCAGCGCATTGACTATATCCGGGGCGCCGTACTTGTCTGCAATGTCGTCGAAGGAGACAGCGCGAACGTTTGGCGTTTTCGCTACTCTAATGCGTGGGTGCTGTGGTGTGGGCGTGACTGGTGTTCGAAGTCGATACCGAATGTACTGGTCATGCCTCCAGATCTTCTCTCGTCGTTCGACCCATCGAGTCATCTGTATGAACTCATCTCGATGATTGGTTGAGCGGTAGGCGTCCTTTGCGAGGTCGATGTGCAACCGCTCAGTATTCTCCGTGTTGTAGTTGTCTGTGGTACCGAAAAGCTGTATGTAGTAAGTATAATGCCCGGGATTGTGTGCCTTCGGGAAGTTGAAGGATGTTTGCGGAAAGCCCTGCTTGTTCTCGTGCCAAGTGCGCCATGCATTGTCGAGATCAGCTAAGGTGTCTGTGGTGTGTTGGGGGAGGCGAGCAAGGAAGAGAAAGTCAAGGAGGGCACGAACCGCCTTTATAAGCTGCGCGGATGACTGCCGATCGGGTAACTTGAGATCAGCGATGAGCCCGAGTAGGATCTGAGAGATATGAGCGTGTTCTGCCCCAGAAACGCGCTGCAGATTCGTGATTCCCTTTCGAAAAAGACGAACATTGTGGTTCTCCGGGAGACGTTGACAACGAGCGTCGAGTTCTGCAGCGCCAAAGATATCCATGAGCCATTCCAGTAGATGTTTAACGAGGCCTTGATAAAGCTGATGCAAAATGTCGGGTGTAATGGAGCGATAGATATTGGCGTACGGAAGTTTCTCCCAGAAGGGATGAGGGATGGCCTTGATACCGACACCCTTGCATGCCTCGATGAAGTGCGTAAGGTTTTTGTCTGCTATTCTGAGTGCATCGAGAATGGGTTGTAGCTCCCGTGGAGGTAGAACCTTACCCAGATGTAGTTCGTCAGTCGGAATTGGGCAGGTCGGGCATTCACCGTGACTTGTAAGGGTCACTAGCACCTGTTCTGGATAGTCCGCGATGTAATTCGAGAAAATAGGATGGCAACGACGGACAACTCCATCTCCACTGGCAAGCAAGATTCCGTTGATGCCTGCGTCTTGGAGAGGTTTGAGAATAATGTCCATGCAGGCGTGGAAGATGAGCGAGACAGCTCGACGACGTTCTGCCTTGTTCGTGATATGATCGAAGTGCTCAGCGGGAAGGTAACCAAGCAGGATCTGACCATGACGTGAGCCCTTCCTTCGTATCGCCTTTGGGAGATTGCCAATCGTTATGTACACGGGATAAGCAGACTTGTTACGGAAGAGCGTGAGCTGAGTTTTATCGGACGAGATGATGACAGGGATAATTGTCGCGCCAGGATTCTTCTTCTCAAGTTCAATCTGAAACGGCGTTCGTTACGACAACTCAGCGGAATTGCATTGAAAGACGTACCTGTGTACTCCACCACCAATCACCGGTATGCATATCATGATACAAACGCTGCTTATGCTCTTCATCTGCGTAGTGACGTTCAGGAACAAATACAAGATGCGGAGCAAACTCGGGGTCGCCGTACAGCGCCTTGATACACTTGAGAATGTCGCGGAAGTAAAAGTCAAACTTCTTCTTGTTGACTTCCACCTGACCTCGGATGAAACTGGGACGTGTCGAGGGAAGTCCATCCACCAGTGCATCCAGTCTTCGAGCGTTCTGATAAGACAGATTGAGTCCTTCTTTTATCTAGAACATGTTTGATATCAATATGGCTGTATAAAGATAAGTAATCGAAAACAGGATCGTACCCCATTGATTCCCAACAGCTCCGTAAACGATGTTTCACTTGGTCCTCTCAACTTCGCCCACTTGCCGACCTCCCAATCCAACTTCGAGTCAAACGGTGCGTACGGGTTTTCAGAGTTCAACAAGGCTCCCAGAGATGCCTCATATGCAGTATTGGCATCGGTAATCCCCGCCGACATGACAGGTTCACCCGCGCGACCTGGAAATTTCTCTACCTTAACGGGTAATGGTTGCTGCTCGTCGTGAGGTTTTCCATTGGTGAGCTCGACAACCTCCTCCTCCTCCTCCTCCTCCTCCTCCTCCTCCACATCCATCATCTCTTCACTCACACGTCCCACAGGGTTATCACTTGTGATTGTTGTGCCTATGTCATCTAGACTCGGACGAGCTTCATCGTCATCCTCTGGTAAACCGAAGAGGTCTCCTTGAAACACATGAGACGAGCCGCCTTCGGGATGTGAAGGTAAGTCTACACACTGTGAGTATTCCAAACTCGATTGGCAGACTAGCACCAAGTCACTCACCGGCTGTTACTGTCATTTGACTAGCATACATCCGGTCTCGTAGGGCGATACATTCTGGCCTATGGGCCTGGTCCAGATGGAGTAAATAGCCCACTCGCGCTTGAAACCTTCCACGGCAACCCTCGCAGGTAACTAAATTTTCGTTTGTTGAGGGTTTCGGAACAGCCCTTCGGTGTCTGAGACGTGCCATAGTTGTAGCAGGACGTGAAGTTCAAGCTTGCAAAGTAAGTAGAGGAAAGACAAGGTAAGCAGGCACGATCACTGGTCGGAATCGGTCGTCGGTCGTCGGGATTATTTGATTTATAATATTTCAGCCGAAACAGCGGGACCTAGACAATGCACCCGCCGGGTCCCGCCTCCCGCCTCCAACCATATAAGGCCATGCTCGCGGGTCGCAGTGCCCGTCACAACTCTCCCCAGTTTTCTACCATCTTGAGACTCACTCTTACTCATATACATTTTTTCTCATGACTCAAACTCGAGCAAGCAGTAGGCGTACTAGACAGCAAATGCCTAGCCGTGCCTCAAGAACCCATAGTACACCCAATGGCTTAACCGCTTACCCAGCCAGAAAGCGCACGCTGGTGCATCATCTCCATCAAGGTTTGTGCGAGTTCATCAATGTTCATTGTATTTACTGCTGAGCATATGCAATAGATGCGATGCCACCAACGGAGACCGGGGCCGCTACTGTCTCCGAGTCTGCACCAACTGCAGCCTTGCCCCGTCATGCGAGTTTCTCGACCCGCGTGACTAGCATCCCGAGTGATGACGATAGGCTCGATGGTAATTCTACTGATGATGATGAAGGGTCGATGGACATCGACGAAGATGAGATACAGGCATCAAGTATGGCGAAGAAGTTGGCCTCCGAAGTAAGTTAAATTCATCTTGGAGCTTGATGCGATGCTTACGGCTCAATGAACATGTCACTAGATCCCAGTAATCACCTTGCCCGTGCAGCAGACAGAACAGCCGCAGAGCACTTCTGTGCCGCTGACAGTTACTACCTCCGCTATGCCTCCGGCAGCTGTTATAGCCCCCGATAGTTGGGCGGCAGACACGAATATCGTATTCAACTCGGCATTGAAGAATGGCCACATACGACTGAAGATACAAAACCGACGGGTGGAAGCTATATTTCGGGAGGCGATGCCAAGTATATTCTACCAGTTCTGTACTAAGCATGCACTTCCATCTGCTACTGACCCTCGAGGTTGGCTGCGTGACTCCCTAGGGGCAGCAGCATACCGCTTAAATGACATAGAGATGGAAAATCGAATTCACGAGGATGATGCATATGCGAGGGTTTTATGCGATATCGTGAGTTTCTCGTAACTAGTCTGATATAGCTTTCAATGTACTAACATTCATTCTACCTTCACAGCCATTGAACCGCACGCATGCATGGCGCTCGTCAATGAACGATGTTGCCTTCGTAGCAACAGGTTTGGCATACCATCTCGAGAAAGAACCCGCACCCGAAGACAAATCCGAATACCAGAAGGTCATTGCGGACCTTATGCACTTTGACAAGAGCTATGCATATACTTTTGCTTTCAAGTCAGACTCCAATGGCATTGAGGTATACATTCTGATGTTCTATGTATTAGGTTGAACTGACATCACTCCGACAGAATCCTCGTGAGCCTGATAAATCCAAACCATACCTCCTTCCGCTCTTCTGTGATATAATACGACCGTGTTTTGAGTCCGACGGCGGATCTTATTTGCGAGCCGTGCGCGAACACTTCAAGCGCCCTGACGGCGGCCTACACTATGAAATGCCCGAAGCGTTACTTGCGCTTTCTGCTACACTAGTGAGTTATCATGTATATCCGTGTACTGCAAGACTTACCGTTATGCTAATAGGTATTTGCGGCGCTAGACTTTCTCCGTAAAGGACAACGGCGTGGAGCGAAGCACCCTTTCCAGTGTCACCTCTATCAGGAGGCTTACGACGGCAACATCTTCCAGCTGAATGATATCAAAAAAAGGTTTCCAGCTGAGTATCCTCGTCTATTGCAGAAGCTCTATGACAACGTTGTAGCTCCTTCTCCGGTGACACAAGTATCCAAGCCGGCATTTGCCACACTTGCGCAGACGGATATCGAGGGGGTAAATCTGAATTAGATTCTCATAGTGTAACACTAGTCGATGTAATTGTAGATCATAAAGGACAAATAGTACAGGTTTCTAGTGCAAATGGGTTTGATAGATAATTGCAACTACAGATAAATGGTATACAAATGTTACTGCACACAAGTGACATCTCAGCCGCATATCATCGGAACAAGAAGTGCAAATGTTTTGCGTTAGCTCACATAGTGACGCATTTCGTTTGCCCCCAGTACCAACAGTGCATATGGCAGATGCGATAATATGCGTTAGCGCCCATGCATATAGCCGTCGGTTTGCGTGGAGGGATTTTCCTGATGAATGACATGTTTCTGAAGTGCATCGCTTGCCGCACGAGGAAGGATGTAGGACATCCACCCCCCCCCCCCCCCCCCCAATAGACTCTAGCAGTGCAGTGAACGGACTGGTGCTCAGCTGAGCAGATCGATAACCGCCGCTCACTGTTTTATGTGCGCCTCTCGAGCTTCTCCCTTTCCCACTGCCAGTGATAGCGCTTCCGAGCCAGAGGTGGACGCTCGCCTCATGTTTTCGACGAGGCAACCCAACGCCAACTTTTCCTGTATCGCGCTGCATCCCAACCACGAGCGTGACAGCCATTCGGCTCACTAGTGGACCGTAGTGGCAAGTGCGGGTCAAGTTGCATTAACAAGGTAAGCGTGAGCTGTATTAGGCTTGCTCCTCGATATTAACGGGCTATGGCACAGAATTAACGGAGTACAGCATCGATGGGCGTCGGCGCATGCGCTTGCTGCCTCGTGATCTCCAGATATCAGCGTGTTTACAATGCGATCGCACAGCTGTCAGAGTGGCGCTGGACGGAAACGCGATTCGTATGCCCTTCAAGTTCTCGAGCTCAATATATCCCTAGAAGCTGTACGAGATCGCCTCTTTCCTCTGACCATCATCGCAGCTACCTGGAGCACCGCTTTTCGAGGACTACGGAACGTCAAGGCCTGTGTTCAATCTTGTTATAAAACCCAGCGCATTGTTTTGGGATCCTCAGAAGTTTTTACCCTGTTCACGGTAAGCTGTCAATTCCTTCAGATGTTATTGAGGTCGCTGATAGGTATACAAGATCCATCCGCGTATCCCATCGTATTTCTCGTCTTACGACGACGCCACATCCCACATCCCACTTCCCTCATATTTCCTCACTGTTCATTCCTCCTTGCCCACTCTCCTCATTCTGAAGGCACCAGCCTATGCACGACTACACGTGGTCCTCCTACCATCATGTCTACTCCCGACGGCGCTGAGCCTCACCCACCTATGAGCGCAGAAAGCTCTGTAAGTCTCGCTCTTTCCTCTCAATGCAGATTTTTGTGGTGCTAATCCATACTTGGCCTGTTACTTACCACCATGATCCAGCTCGCTACATCCTTGACACCTAATTTCAGCAATCTTCCACTTCACACCCAGATGCGGATAGTGGCAGAGCGCGCGTACAGACAGTATGAAACTCGAGGCGACCTGGATGCCCTGGAGATGTCTATCCAGTGTTATCGTGTCGCTATGGGTGCGACTGAGGATGATCACCCGGAGAAGGTTGCCATCATCAACAACCTTGGAGTGGTACTGCACACACGATTCGAGTGTGTTGGAGAACGCCAGGACTTGGAGGAAGCAATCTTCCTGCGGCAACTCGCCGATGCTCTCACACCAGACGACAGTCCAGACAAACCATCCCTGCTGAGCAACCTTGCAGCCTCCATATTTTCGCGGTTCGAACGAGAGGGAAGGGCCGAGGATCTCGAGGAAGCCATTGGGCTATGGACTCATGCTGTCGAGCTTGTACCCGATGGTCATGTACATAAACCTACATTGCTTAATAACCTTGGTTCATCGCATCAGACACGGTTTGAGCAACTGGGCAAACTCGAAGACCTCGAGAGTGCCGTCGCGCTGCATGCTCGTGCAGTCGAACTCACTCCTGATGATCACCCGGACAAACCATCTTGGCTTAATAATTCCGGGAACTCGCTGAAGACACGATTTGAGCAACTGGGAAAACTCGAAGACCTTGAGAGTGCCGTTGCGCTGCATGCTCGTGCAGTCGAGCTCACTCCTGATGGTCACCCGGACAAACCTTCTTGGCTTAATAATTCCGGGAGCTCGCATCTGACACGATTTCAGCAACTGGGAAAACTCGAAGACCTCGAGAGTGCCATTGCGCTGCATGCTCGTGCAGTCGAGCTCACTCCTGATGGTCACCCGCTCAAACCATCGAGGCTTACTAATTTCGGGAACTCACATAAGAAACGGTTTGAGCAACTGGGCAAACTCGAAGACCTCGAGAGTGCGATTTCACTGCATGCTCGTGCTGTCGATCTCACTCCCGATGGTCACCTGGACAAACCATTGAGGCTTAATAGTTCCGGGAGCTCGCATGCAATACGATTCAAGCGACTCGGACTCATCGAGGATCTCGAAGGTGCAATTAAACTATATGCTCATGCTGCCAAACTCATTCCCGACGGTCATCCGAACAAGCCAGACTACCTCAACAATCTCGCTAATTCCCTTTCTGGCCGATATGAGCGCACCCGAGACTTGAAGGATCTCGAGAAGGCTATTGTGCACCAATCCCGAGCTGTCGACCTTACCCAGGATGGTCATCCAGGTAAACACACTCTCCTCAACAATCTCGGAGCCAAGCTGCAGACAAAGTTTGAGCAATCAGGAAGTTTGGATGACTTGGACCAGGCGATCACACACAAGACCAACGCGGTGAGCCTCGCACCAGAGGGGCATCCCAATAAACCCTCTCAGCTGTATAATCTCAGTAACTCATTGCGAACGCGATTCAATGAAGTAGGCAATGTGCCAGATTTGGAAGGAGCCATCAGATGCAGCACATGTTCGGTGGAGCTGCTGCCAGAGAACCACGCTACTCGAGCACAAAAGCTTCTACTCCTTGGTCTTCTGTTTGACACACGCCTACGCTCCCCACATGCCCAAGCTGATGATGCGACGCGTGCCATGGAAGCATGCCTGGAGGCGATGCAGCACTCAAATTCCCATCCACTTGAGCGATTGCAGGCCTGTCGTCAGTACACAACTCTACTCTCCGAGTTCCCTCACCTCTTCTCCACTCCACCGAGGCTTACTCTCCTCGATGCTTACAAATATGCTCTCGGACTCATCCCGCGGTGCATCTGGCTAGGAAACAACGTGCGCGGTCGGTACACTAGCAAGGAACTGCCTGTAATTGGAGTAGTGGTCAACAGTGCTGTGACCGCTGCTATCTCAGCTGAAGAGTATGGATTGGCGCTCGAGTTCCTGGAGACCGGCCGAGCGGTGGTTTGGTCACAGGTCCTCCAGCTGCGAACTCCCCTTGACGACCTACGGCGCCTCCACCCCCAGCTCGCCGGTGATCTCTACTATGTCTCTCAAGCGCTTCAGCACGCTGCTAGTTCTCCATCCAGCTCACTGTCTTCGTCGACTGAAACGCACAAGGCCCAGTCATCTTTCAAAGGCCATGCACAGAGCTCGCACACCTACGCACTCGAGTATGAGAAGTTGGTCACACAGATCCGCGAGCTTGATGGATTCAAGGACTTCTTGTTGCCCAAGACGCTTTCGCAACTCGCTGGCGCCTGCGCTACAGGTCCTATAGTGGTCATCAGTGCGCACGAGTCCCGGTGTGACGCGCTAGTTCTATACGGTGCTGGTGATATTGCCCATGTACCTCTCCCCGACCTCTCTCTCCTCCGCGCAAAGGCCATTCAAAAGCTACTTTGGGATACACTCAGAGCTAAACGTCTTCTCAACAGATGTCGAGGCAATACACGAGATGAATTTGAACATGATGATAGGGCCGGTAGAGTAACAGCGATGGACCCACCTGATCTAATGCGCGTCATTCTTGCCGACCTATGGAATCGTGTGGTCAAACCAATCATGGATGTTGTATGTACCCTGATTCCTGTGAGTGTTTTTCGACTTTCTCTCCCTCCACGAGCATCTCTAAACAACATTTTCTTAGTCTTCTTCTACCCTGCCACATGTCATGTGGTGCCCAACCGGTCCTCTTGCCTTCCTTCCTCTCCATGCTGCCGGAATCTACCCCGAACATAAAGGCAGAAATACAGCTTCACAAACCATCATGGATATTGCTATATCTTCCTACACCCCTACTCTTGAGGCATTACTTAAGCCTCGCACTAGGCTGACTCCCGGTCATACCGAGTATCCTAAGGTGTTGGTAGTATCACAACCAGACACGCCCAACTGTGCTTCCATCCCGGAGACTAGGACAGAGGCAGGAATTGTCATGTCGCTCATTGAACATTCAACACCCTTGGACGATACAGAGGGTACAGTTGAGGCGGTTCTCGAAGGCATGGCGACACACGACTGGGTCCACCTCGCATGTCACGGCGTCCAAAATCACACGGATCCGATGAGCAGTGCCTTTGCTCTCTATGATGGAAGGCTCACTCTGTCTTCGCTCATGTCACAGCATCTCCCGAATGCCGACCTCGCTGTCCTCTCCGCATGTCAGACAGCCACTGGTGACGAGAAGCTATCCGAGGAAGCCGTCCATCTTGCAGCAGGTATGCTCAATGCCGGGTATAGGAGTGTGATTGGGACGATGTGGTCGATCTCTGATTACATCGCACCGGAGGTTATGCGGGTATTCTACACGGTGATGGCGGAACAGGTGAAGACGGGCGGGGAGCTCCAACCTGCGTATGCATTACACGAGGCTACGAAGGCACTTCGCAATAAGCCAGGGGGGGTTGACGACTTCATACGGTGGGTGCCATTTGTCCATTTTGGTTTGTAGACTCGTTTCTCGCTTGGTCTCCTTAGTCTCTTTCGATATTTTCTCTTAGTGTACTTGTATCTGTCAACCTCAACGTGTGCCTGGTCTGTTCTATCGCGTCTTCGTAATCTTGTTTATACTCAAATCCCGTGTTATGCACTAATTGCTGTTCCTAGTAGTCTCTAGTAGCAGTAGTGGTGTACCTTGGTTCGTGTATACTTAGTGTCCGCTGTTTTGGCAGTTCCGTTCTCAGTGCATTCATGTGTTACTCATTTCTCGTTAATATATACAATTTTCCACACACGCCTACAACAACTCAAAGCCATAGGGTCAGGTCGACTTCGATATAGCACACTTTTACCGACCCCGATAGCAATACTGTGCTTGAATGAACAACAACCGCGACTAGCTAACCTCTGCCATAATGAACGGGATAGTGGAGGAGATGAACGCGGAAATATTTGCCGATCCTTGGTTCTCGACGTACCAGAACCTGTCTATTTCAATGGCCTTTATTTCAGTTCCCGATCGCATCGAAGGACCTGGAGGCTGGAGAAGTACACACAAACGTATACATCAGATCTGACTCGGACTCGATTGTGTGCACCGTTTGATTGAATTTGCCTTCAATACTGAACGTCGTTCTTGTTCGCTCGTCCACAGAAGTCTGGGCACTATCTGTCAAAGGGACTGGTAACCAGCGACCAGGAGATTGGATGTGATCGAGTTTTGAGTTTTGAGTGTTGAGCGCTGAGCCTCGATCAGGGAGAGGAGTGACTGGTGGAGCAATCGTGCTTCTCACGTAGATCCGCATTCATGACCACGCGTCGGCCGTCGAGCAATGGACGTGCGAGTGTCGGATGTCGGACGAGAATGGGAATGGGAATGAGAATGTTCGATATTCGGGCAGGACACCATGCGGTCGCCCATAATGCATAATGCATGATACACGCCTCTTGATCTGGTAGAAGCTTGACTGGGCTGCCGCTTCACAGCACGAATAAAGCAGTTACATAGCCCGCTCCTCATCGCAACCCATCCAAGCCAGCTATTTCAACTGAGGTGGATTAGCATACTTACATAGACGAGATCGGTCAATTAACTCACGGATCCGAGCCGCATCTACAGCCGAGAATTCTCCATGTGTATTATTCTTGAAAGAGGTCGTATCTGTGTTCTAACTATCAATCAGTATGGAGCAAAATGCAAAAGAGCTCACTTAGTACTTGCAGTTTGCCAGGACTCAGTGTTCTCTTCGCCGATCCTTCGACCGCCCGCAGCCCAGCTTCTCGGGTATTGTGGGGTCTTCAAGCCCGTTGAGGCAAGAGCGAATTAATGCGAATATCGTCGAGTGGTCGTTTGTAGATTCTTCCTAAGGGGTGGAGTGGTGCTTCTTGCTCAACGGCGTGATGATGTCGTCGTCAAGGAACGTTGGACTCTTTGAGTAAGTTTCGATCGAGTAACTGAAACAGTGTGCGGGGGGGAATGGACGAATGGGTGTTCTTAATAACAGCAATAGGCATGTTGTGTCATAAGGACGCACCTTGAGCACACTGTGATATATGTACCGACAAACGCCAACAGGCTGCTTTGTGGTCACGCCCGTAATCCTATGGTTCGACGGTGAAGACAATTGGATACAGAAGAATAATGGGTGGAAATGAGACATACAGGTTGATGTACCCTCTCCAACGATACTCTCGATACGCTCCTCTACTAATGTAAGAACTGGCGTTGATATCTGTATTAGATAAAGCAGATAACTATGTTGATGATTGTTTAGTGAAAGCGAGATCGGTGCAGGAATAGGCAGCGATGACCGACAGGGAAGGCGTAGATGCTAGATGCTTCCAGAGAGCAGGTGCTTGGAACCCACGGGGCTAATATCGTAATAAGGCTCTTCACTGCTGACTTGATCACTGCTAAAGAAAGTCTTACTACTCAATTGTGTGTCTAAAATGAGCACAGCACGTACAAGCACTACGAGCTACTCACCAGAGACAGCCGACCTCTGACCCGAACGCAACCCTTCCTTCGCGAAAAAAGAACTTGAATTAAGTATCTTTGTAATAGAAATACGATGAGTTCATGCTGGATAGCGACAAGAACGTGAGACACACCTGATAAAGCTGTGATAGATAAAGCAATTTGTCGTCGACTTTCGGCACCGTCAAAGCCATTATCCGTAAATCTGCACAATCCTGCGTTGTGAGCTTGAAAACACGTAGTAAAAAAACATGCAGGTACGCACATTGGTTGAATGAAATGCCCAGAGGTACCCTACGTACACGGACAACGGCCGCTGCTCGTTAGATATTCGTGAAGCAAGCTTGGGTGGAGACGCGTCCCGGATCGGCTTTGGCACTGGCAACTAAGTAGATCAGACAAAATGTTTAACATAGTTGGCCGTCGTGAGCATCAAAAGGCGTCCACGAGTGAGGAACGATCGAATAACAGACACCATAGTGGTCGTACAATACAATGCATAGCCTTGGGTTACTTTAGGGTCGATACAATATTTGGGAGTCGGATTTGGGTGTACCAAGGGAAGAGTCTTGGATACGACAACTGTAGACAACAATTTGAGTAAATTGTGCTGTCACGGTGCAATGGGGTGACGAAGGGAACGGACGGATGAGGAATCTTCATATTAGAAATGAACGCATTGTACCACGGCTGAGTACACACCTTGATCTACACATTCATGTGGGTGTTCTCGTAAACCCCTGTTTTCATGTTCACGATGATGCCGTCGTTTAGTGATGAGGGCGATCAGATCCTGACAAATTACACATTGAAACGAGACGTACAAGTTATCAGACCCTCTCTGATCTGCTCTCAGTGCACTCCGCTACTACCGCTTAAACGCCAAAAACGTTCGTGCCGGTTAAGGTGTCAATGACCACAATAGTGAGATTGGTTGGTCAAGCTTCGTCTACAGCTGAGCGCTGAGCAGTCATCGAATGTGAAATGGGATGACGATGAGGGTGCGGCGGGCGTTGGCATCCTGTGAGAGCGCATGTCCTTGAGGTTTAATGGGAGGACATCTGCATGAGCTTTTAGTCCTTGAATGGGTAGCTAATAGCTGTGTTATTTCGGGCTTTACCTCGTCACAAACACACCACGAAATTCTACATTAAGCGGGGGTTCGATATAGGTAGAACCAAGGATTAATAGTTATATATATCGTTTGGCATACGGGGCGATATTGAGTCCTTAGGCTTGCGGTGAAGACGGAGACGAGGGGTTCAGGGGTTTCATTGATAAATCTGTTACACGAGAAACATGATGAGGCCGTGTAGAACAGATAATAAACGTCGCACGTACCGGCTATAGCTATCACGAGAGCCGTCTTCAAAGCTGTGTGTGAGTGTTGGAGAGATGGACAAGGACAAGGGTATAGTCACTGTCTGATGTCTATATCAGCTACAAGCAGTAAAAGAGTGAAAATAAAGCTTTTCCAACATCGTTTGACTTACCAAGCAACACAAGCTCACATCCGGTAGACTCTCAACGCAAGCATAGCAATATGCTCCAGAGTCTAATGGTCGGCCTTTACTGCATCGTTCGAAGCTAGTAGACGTCCTGATGTGATATCTCGCTGTGTGAGGTTGAGATCATGTAACGTACTCGATGATACTGTACACAAAGCACATACCTGAATGGATTGAGAGTACACATGTGGTAGTCGTCGCTCGTGGGAGGTTCGAGGAGCGAGAGGCAGGCATCGACTGGGAAAGTCAAGTAGAAGGGTGAGCAATGTTGCCATAGGTGTGCGCCGTGGGTAGCGAGCACCAAGGATGAGATCTGAGAACGTAAACGAGGGAACATCGAGGGAGAAATGAGTAGGGCGTGGGTGCGTGAGCGAGCCGTCTGGACACAGTCGCTATTCCCGAGTTGGTGTTGATCATAGAGGACAGTGGGTCGGACGAGGGGACTGATCATCTCACTAAGTTACATGCGTGCTGCGGCAAGTTATCGCTATTGCGAGGACGAGATCGACATGCGTGAGTGAGTGGGTGGTAGAGAAAGAAAGACGGAGAATACTCGGACGCTGAGGCGCTTCTATCAATCCGCACGTTCGAAGTTCGAACTGCACCATTCTGGTAGCCTACAACCACGATACCACTTGTACATGATCGAGGAGGAGGCGTTGGCGGAAGATGCTCATGGGTGGCATCAGCAGGCGTTGCTGTCCTAGAGAGATCTTCTTGCTGAACTTCCACTCCCAAGACGATCGCTCCATGTCCTCCGTTGACTCTTATTCAGCTGGCAAGGCACTCCGACGTTGCGACTATCGACAGCCTCGTTCAATGAGGTTTTGACGGGTCACACCTTCGTGCGTACATTTCTCTATCCGCCATCTCTCACCCGATGACGCAGTCGCATTCAGAAAGAAGCTATCTTCCGCTCGACGGGTAATTCTCTAGCCTTCACACAATACTGCTTCTCAATCTGGTTGCAGTGCCCATGTGCTTTCGACCCGACCCCTGGTATACCCCCAAGCTCTAAAACGATCTCCCAATACTTGTCGTATGCACGGCATATACCGCACACCTCGAGACTCGCGCTAGACAGGGACCTCCGCAAGACGTGAAGATCACTGGAGGAACTTGTAGGTGGAGCGAGCGATTTCGGTGCGTTGACCATCTCGTCCGGTCGGGCTCTGCAAAGGCCAAGTGTTCATTTCGGGAGGCAGACAGCTCCTACTATGCGGCGGGTGATCCGTCAGGTTTACGAGAGACGCAGGTGCGTAACACATTGATATACCATTTCTATCTATTGATATTTCTCAGGACACTTCCATGCATTGCTGTGCTCGCATTTACGATCAGTTGATTTAATCACACACTCCCCCTTGCCACTTTTGTCCCCCCCTCTTCTCCCTACATATTGCCAAATGACAGTCGCTCTCACTGTCCTTTTGCTTTTCGGGGTTAACAGGATTTTTGTGAATCCAATCCTAGGGTACCGCGGGAATAGGCATCTGACTGGCAACCGTAAGCTGTAGAGAATAGACAGATGGACACACTGTATATCAGTACGGGACACGCTGTACTACGAGTACTTAGTTGCATACCTTGATCGGCAGATTCGTATCGACCAGCCCCAATCACAATATCGTGTCCAGCCTCTTTGTTGGGATCGTGGTATTGTGCTGTATCATGACGGTGAGGACGATCGGGTACTAACAAATAGCAAATATAAACAAGACGTACACGTTTTAGAACTCAGAGAGGTACGTTCGATACCCTCGACTATTGCTGAGACCTGCGTGGGATGTTCGTGCAAATCCGGATGTCGATGGTCATGATAGCGAAATTAAATGGTCGGGTTTCGTCGTCCACAGCTGAAGAGTCATTGAACATGATGTATGAAGGCTGTGTGAACTGGCAATGAGAATGCAAGAGACATCGGCATCCTGCGAGAGTGTATGTCTTTGCAGTTCATTGAGATGGCATCTACCTGAGTCTTTTCGCCCTTGGCCAAGTCGACACGAGCTGTACCGCTTCGATCTTCACTCCTTCGCAGCGAAGCAGCAGAATTCCATGCTGTGTGGACGTGGCGTATACGGGGACGTAGATTCGTCTCAAGAGTGGTTTGACATACGGTACGACGTACTATCGGGATTGCGTTGATCGCGGTAAGGAGGGGAGATTGCGAACTTTCATAGCTAACACTGCCACAAGAAAGATATGATGGTCGTGTTGAAAAGAGAGAAGAACGTCATACGCACCTGCTGTCACACTACCCGCCTCGGAACTCATACATGAACACATTGAGAGGGAGATGGGGAACGATGAGGATATAGTCACGGTCTGCCGCTCGCGTCAGTGAAAGGTAACGAGAAAGAAACATGGGGCTCACCGAACATCGTTTGTTGTACCAACTTGGCATACAAAAGTGCATGCTCGACGGACCGTGGGTGCAGCGATACGTTCCGGAGACGAACTGTCAGTCGTTAGCTTGTAGAAACTAGTGTCCGTAGTCCTGCAATGTCTCGTAGTGTGAGCTAAAGAACAGATAATAAAAGCAATGATGCTATACGCAAGGACGCGCATGAAGAAAATGAAGGCACATAGATGGTGATCGTCACTTATGGGAAGTTCGTGGAGCGGGAAGGAGGAAACGCAGGCACCGGTTTGGATAGATAAGTAGACCAGATGAAGGAGCTGACATAGTTGGATGTACACCGTGGATAGTTTATGGCTGTAGACGAGAACGGGGCCGGACGTGTGACGGGGGAACATGGAGGAAGACAAGTTATTGACGATGGAGGACGGTGATTCGGGGAAAGGATTCATCAGGCGAATTTACTTGTGTGTTGTGGCAAGCCAGTAAGATTTGAAGATGAGCTCGACATGGGTAACTGAGCAGTGGTCGACCGGTGGTCGTTGGCAAAGGGAAAATGGGTGGGTGACGCCGGACATAGCGAACACCAAAGCGCTTCCGTTGATGCACACGCTTATCTTCGCTCTCACTTACAGCGACAGTGGCTGCACAAGACGACAATGTCCTTCCTTGCCGTGGATAATTCCTGGTCGTGTATGCCTAGCTATCTAGAACTTAGACTCTGGTTCTCCTCAGCACATCCACACCCACACGCCGCGAGATAACAGCTCTCTCTCTCTCTGGTGTATATCTTGCATGCTTGCCGAGATGGATGCTCAAATACTGGCGACTCCTGTAGTGGTGGGAGATGTGGATAGTGGATCGTAAAGCTTAGTATGTGGTGTGTGGCCCTTTTTTCTGTACTTTGGAATCATTAGTGACAGGGTCCACAGGTCGCTCGAAGCGGCTCCATCGCAACGCCGCGCACGTTAAACAACCTTTGCACGATTTCTCATCCAGTGTATCAATCGACAATAGGCCTTCCCTTTCCTCCTTTTCTTTCGTGTTTCCCTCCATCGACACCGCGCAAAGTTGCCGTCGATCCCTCTCATATCGCCTGTCGCAAACTCTTCTTTTGTCTGCACGTAACCCTTTCACGCATTCTACAAGCGTTGGACCCTCCCTCCTCTCGATCTCGAACGCATCCGGGTCACTGGCTAAAAAGAAGTCATCTACACAGACTTTTAAAATGCAACGGTACTTGTCAGCACGTCGGGAGTGTAAGCTGAAGATGTAGGTCGAGCAGCACTCTGCTCCGTCGGTAAGCCATACTGCCGCCGCCTCCCGCTCCCAAGCTTATCGCAGCTCAGATAGACAGTAACCATCTACGGTGGCATCGCACGGTTGAGGGGTTGTGCTTGATACACAGAGGAAGGCAGATTGTCAAGAGACAAGGTGCGTGCTATAGCATTCTGCTCTATGAAAACACTGACGACAGCGTATTCAAGGCAACATCCAAGAACCATCATGATGTTCCGCTCTCTATTATGTGGATCCTGACGGAACCTCCCATGGAAGACCACAACTTCCTAAACTCCCTCTGTTATACATTGAGACGACCTCTCCTTCGTCATGGGAGTATGCTCGTATCCTCATCCGCGCGTCGGAACGCCGTCCTACCTGGCTCAATCTCATCTACCCTCAACCATTCCCCTCCCCCCAGATGGTAATGATCCAATCCTTTCGGTGGTCAGAATGTTAACAGGATGGAGCGCATACACATGATCATTCTACCAATGTGAGTAATGCGTAGAGACTCCTTCTCGTGTTGCATCTGCTATGTACTAATACGATAAGGCTAGGATTAAGATTCGGTCTTTCAGATATGGCTTTCGCAGTATTGAAAGGAAGACTACTAAGTCCTCTCTCACAAGTCTTGCCACCGTAGTTTCCGGTGAGTACAAGCGTTCTCGTACGCAACCTGTGCGAATTGAATAAAAAATGTTCATATCTAGCACGTCCGAGTTAAGTAGTATGTCAGTGGCACCGGGGTACAATTCCATGCACGCCATCGCTCCTGGATGGTCTCTGCGTAATTATGATCTCTCTCGTTCCAGGTAGCGTGTTTACCCTCCTGTTTATATTTTCTATATTGACCTCTTGTTTTCTCGTACCCCTCGACAGTATGCTTGCGTGGATAAAGGAACACTCGGATACATTGATCGACTGCAGTGAATGGTCTATTGTTGTGGTAAGTTCATTCCTTCGCTTATTCACGAGTCAATCCGCAGCTGATTCCAGCGCTGAAATAGCGTCGGCCACGGCTGCATTGTCGTTGTGCTATTCTACATAACGTTTTGCTTTGCACTGAGCGATGGCAGAATCTGTTAGTCTATAAACTATTGCAACTTAATATTAGAGTCTGGTCGCTGACTTGGTGATATGGAGCAGTTTTTTTTACAAATCGGTCTAAGTGGAACCGATTGCAAGGTCAGGAAAGAAAATACCTTCATATTTGTTATAGGTAATGCCCACGCAGATTTGCTCACAACTCCTGCTGATATCATCTACTAGATGTTTACTGTATCGCAGCGTCATCACGGACGTGAAGAGGCTTTAAAAAAGTGTTACAAGCAGATGAACTAGAGATGGTCCGTCGTACGTGCTAACGCTGACTACAACAATATTCAAGTTTCTGAATTCGTCTAGCACCGACTAGTAGTCTGACCAGCAACACTTATCTCACCTACAAGTACGCATATTACTAGATACGCAAGCGAGGGGGCCGCACGGAGCGCATCGTTGTATGTACCATTGATATATTCACTACTGATATGTACTCATGACGTGATCCTAGGCTCTCGGAAGCCGCTCCTCCGACGACAACAATGATATGACTACCCTGGGACATTATCGCACTCTCACTTGAACTGCAACTTACGTCTCAAGTTGTTGGCATACTTGTCGTGCCCCTTACGCTGCCATCTTGCCTCCAGCAAGCTCAGCGCACTCAAATATCATGGAAGCGTAGCTATACGGGCATGCGCATACTATCTACCCACATACCCTCTAGTATCTGTATGTACAGGGATTCAAGAATCTCCCGGGTATGGTCGTGTTCGGAGGCTGTGAGTGTTCTAATTTTTGTAGCGGAACCGTTCGATTGACCGTAAAACTTATACAGGGCGTATTGCGGTGCTCTTCGCATGTCAAAAACATGACAAGGTGATGTAGATTCTCATGAGCGCCCCATTTCAATCCTTGGCTTCGACGTTCAGACGTTATGGCCGGCAGATAGGAAAGCCTGATATCCCCTGCCTCATAGTTGACTTTTGCGGTGCATGCGTAGCTGGCTAAGAGTCTATTCTCAACTGAGCAGATTTTTCATCGCTTTTTAAGGCATCTCAGTGGTGGACGTCTACTAGGGTTTATGCTGAGTCGATCCGACGCTGGTCATAGTATTGCTCGACATCCAAATTGCTTCAGCCGTTCATGTCGTTAGTAGATCGTGGCGAGGGCGGGTCAAGTTAGCGAGGTGCACCAACAAGGTAAGCATACATATAGTTGTATTTGGTCCGCTGCTCAAATTTGACGGACTATAGCACGGGATTGACAGAGTACAGCATCGATGAACATCAGTACACGAGCTTGATGCCTCGCGATTTCCAGATATCAGCGCGTTTACAATGCGATCGCACAGCCGTCAGGGCGACGCTGGCCAGGAATGCGATTTGTATGCTCTTCTCGAGTTCAATATATCTCTAATGGATTCCACCGCAGGCTGTACGGGCTCGCTTTTTTCCTAAGACCATCACCGCAGCTACTTGCCGTACCGCTTTTCAAGGTTCAATCTTATTATAAGGCCGGCACATCGTTTTGGAGACCTCAGAAGTTTTTACCCTGTCCCCGGTAAGCTTTTTATTCCTTCAAACGTTATCGAGGTCGCTGATAGGTATACAAGGACCCTCTGCGTATCTCATCGTATTTCTCGTCCTACGACCCCACATCCCACTTCCCACTTCCCTCATATTCTCTCACTCCTCACTCCTCCTTACCCATTCTCCTCGTTCTAAAGGCGGCAGCGTACACGCGACTGCGTGTGGTCTTCCTACTGTCATGTCTACTTCCGACGGCGCAGAGCCTCATCCACATGCAAGCGCAGAAAGCTCCGTAAGTCTCCCTCTTTCACCTCAACGCAAGTGTTCGTGGTTCTAATTCATACTTGACCTGTTATTTGCCACCATAATCTAGCTCGCTACATCCTCAACACCAAACTTTAGTAATCTTCCGCTTCACACCGAGATGCGGATAGTTGCACAGCGCGCATACAAACAGTATGAAACTCGAGGCGACATGGATGCCCTGGAGATGTCTATCCAATGTTATCGTGTCGCTATGGGTGTGACTGAGGACGATCACCCGAAGAAGTTTAACATCATCAACAACCTTGGAGTGGTACTGAGCGCGCGGTTCAAGTGTCTTGGAGAGCACCAGGACTTGGAGGAAGCAATCTTCCTGCGGCAACTTGCCAATGCTCTCACACCAGACAACTGTCCAGACAAAGCATCCCGGCTGAGCAACCTTGCTTCCTCCATATTTTCGCGGTTCAAACGAGATGGGAGGGCCGAGGATCTTGAGGAAGCCATTGGGATATGGACTCATGCTGTCGAGCTTGTACCCGATAGCCATGTACATAAACCTGGATTGCTTAGTAACCTCGGTTTATCGCATATGACACGATTTGATCAACTGGGCAAACTCGAAGACCTCGAGAGTGGGATTGCGCTACATGCTCGTGCCATCGAGCTCACTCCTGATAGTCATCCGGACAAACCATCTTGGCTTAATAATTCTGGGAACTCGCATGCGACACGATTTGGGCAACTTGGCAAACTTGAAGACCTTGAGAGTGCGATCGCGCTGCACGCTCGTGCTGTAGAGCTCACTCCTGATGGTCACCCGGGCAAACCGCCTTTGCTTAATAATTCTGGGAGCTCGCTGGTGACACGATTCGAACGACTTGGACTCCTCGAGGATCTCGAGAGCGCAATTAAACTATTTACTCATGCTGCCGAGCTCACTCCCGACGGTCACCCGAGCAAGCCAGCCTGCCTCAACAGTCTCGCTGGTTCCCTTGTTCGCCGATATGAGCGCACCCGAGACTTGGAGGATCTCGAGAACGCTATTGCACACCAATCCCGAGCTGTCGACCTTACCCCAGATGGACATCCAGATAAACCCTCTCGCCTCAACAATCTCGGAAACATGCTACAGATAAAGTTTGAGCAGTCTGGAAGTTTGGACGATTTGGGTCATGCGATCGTGCACTTGACCAATGCGGTGAGTCTCGCACCAGAGGGGCATTCTGATAAACCCTCTCGGTTGTATAATCTCAGTAACTCGCTGCGTACGCGATTCAATGAAGCAGGCAACGTTCCAGATTTGGAGGAAGCCATCAGATGCAGCACATGTTCGGTGGAGCTGCTGCCAAAGAACCACGCTGCTCGAGCGTTAATGCTTCGAATCCTTGGTGTTCTGTTTGTCACACGTCTACGCTCCCCACATGCCCAAGCCGACGATGCAACACACGCCATGGAAGCATACCTGGAGGCAATGCAGCACCCAAATTCCCATCCACTCGAGCGATTGCGCGCCTGTAGTCAGTACACAGATCTACTCTCCGAGTTCCCTCACCTCTTCACCACTCCGCCACGGCTCGCTCTCCTCGATGCTTACAAATATGCTCTTGGACTCATCCCGCGGTGCATCTGGCTGGGAAACAATGTGCGCGGTCGGTATGCTAGCAAGGAACTGCCGGCAATCAGAGCAGTGGTCAACAGTGCTGTGACTGCTGCTATCTCAGCTGGAGAGTATGGCTTGGCGCTCGAGTGGCTTGAGACTGGCCGAGCAGTAGTTTGGTCACAGGTCCTTCAGCTGCGAACCCCCCTCGATGACCTACGACGACACCATCCCCAACTCGCTGATGACCTCTACCATGTCTCTCAGATGCTTCAACATGCTACTACCTCCCCATCCAGCTCATTGCCTCCGTCGACAGAATCCCGCAAGACTCAGCCTTCCCTCGAAGGTCAGGCACAGAGTTCGCACACCTACGCACTCGAGTATGAGAAGTTGATCACTCAGATCCGCGAGCTTGATGGATTCAAGGACTTCTTGTTGCCCAAGACACTTTCGCAGCTCGCTGGTGCCTGTGTATCAGGTCCCGTTGTTGTGCTCAACGTACACAATACAAGATGTGATGCACTGGTGCTCTCTCACCCTGATCATATTACACATGTTCCACTCCCCGAGTTTAGTCACACTCATGCTGTCAAGCTCCATAAGGATCTCTGGTCCATCCTGGATACCCGAAATCTTCGTGGTAAGTTCCGTGATTCTGAGTGGCATGATGACAATAGGGGTCAGGACATGCCAGGAAATGGGGTGAGGAATGACCCGATGTTCAGAGTACTGGGGGATCTTTGGAACTTTGTTGTCAAACCTATTCTTGATGTTGTAACAACCCTGGTATGTCTCCGTTCCTACATTGTCTCTCAATTATCTACTTATCCATCTTATTTGTTAGCCTACTGTCACATGCACAACAAGTTTACCCCACATCACTTGGTGTCCCACCGGCCCTCTCGCATTCCTTCCTCTTCATGCTGCCGGGATCTACAGAGGTGGTAGATCTGTGGAGACTATCATGGATTTTGTTGTATCATCCTACACACCGACTCTTGAAGCACTCCTCAAGCCTCATGTACAAGCAAGCAGCACAGGCGACTATCCTCGAACTTTAGTGGTATCTCAGCCTGCATTACAGAGTCGAAATCCTATCCCGAAGACCACAATAGAGGCAGGCATTGTGGTCTCACTTACCGGGCTTTCCACGGACACCTTGCATGACTCCGATGGAACCATTGACGCAGTTCTCGATGGTATGGAAACTCACAACTGGGTCCATCTTGCATGTCATGGTCTACAGGATCAAGTAGACCCTATCAACAGCTCCTTTGCCCTTTACGACGGAAAACTCACCCTTTCGACCCTCATGTCGAAACACCTTCCCAACGCCAACCTCGCTGTTCTCTCCGCATGCCAAACGGCCACTGGAGACGAGAATCTATCCGAGGAAGCCGTCCACCTTGCTGCCGGGATGCTCAACGTCGGATTCAAGAGTGTCATCGGTACTATGTGGTCGATCTCTGACAGGAGCGGGCCGATCGTGATGGCCAAGTTTTACGAAGTGCTGATGGAGCAGGTGAGAGCGGGAGCAGAACTTCAACCTGCGTATGCGTTACATGAGGCGATGAAGGCTCTGCGTGCAGAGCTTGGTGTCAACAGATTCATGGAATGGATCCCGTTCATTCATTTCGGTTTGTAATTTCGATTTTCTGATTGCTTGGTTCGTGCATAGTATTCTGTATCCAAATTTTACCCCCGTTATCTGCTTTAGATTATCGTTTCGCGGTTCTGCCTGCTTTTTCCCCCTTTTTTTTTTGTCTCGCTTCATGTACTATACAATGATATGTTCAGTGACTGTGCATCTGCAGACTCGAACACAGTTTCAAGCTATTATTCGTGGTTCTCAAGTTTCATGATGTATTTACAAGTAGAATTTACGAGTTTATAATTCCCGTTATCTACCAAGGCGTTGAATCGGACAAGGTACATGATGTGTACAGTACATGGTAAGTGACGTTGTATAAAACAACAGATGATTCACAGATAATAGAGTGGGTCTACTTGTGGCATCTGTCCTCCTTCCTGAGAAGTAGAGACCAGAGCTAAATTGATTATGTGACGAACGAGCAGACAAAAGTATAAAGCTTCAAGACCGATAGCCGCGATGAGGACACTTTGAAGGGGACACCAAAGACGAAATTTTGAGCCTGTCGGCGTCGACGTGCGGCAAGGCATGTTTCGACTGCTTTGGTAGGTGTGCCAAATTGGTGTCGTCTCGGGGTTGAAGACTGCTGGAGCGTAGAGTGGTACGATGCACGACGTTCGAGGATGAGAGACTGTTGGCGGCCCGAGGTACCCGACGCCACAAAGGCAGCGCTCATCTTGAAATACAATACGATCTGGGCACTTCCTGTCAAAGGGACTGGTAGCCAGCGACCAGGAGATTGGATGCAATCGAGTTTTGAGCATTGTACCTTGATCGGTGAGGGGAGTGATCTGGCGGAGCGAGCGTGCTTCTCACGTCGATCCGCATTTATGACCGTGCATCTGCCGTCGAGCCATGGGCGTGCGCGTGTTAGGTGTCGGACGAGAATGCGAATATCTGGTGTTTGGGTAGGATATTGCGTGGTCGCCCATGGTGCACGCCCTTCGGCATAGTAGTAGAACTATACGAATAGGTGACTATATAACCCCCTCCCCATCGCAATCCCGTCCAAGTCAGCTATTTCGAAGGTAGTAGGTTAGCATGCTTATACAGACAAGGCCGGTCAAATAACTTACAGACCCGAGACGCGCATTAGGTCTATGGTGGAAGTTTTTGCACAAGTATTACGTCGCATGTACAGCACCTGTGTTCTTATCAGTAAGCATAAGGAACGAACTACGAAAGAGTTCAGTACTTGCAGTATACCTAGCGTCAGTGCTCTTTGCCGTATCGTTCGACAGCTCGTTGGCAGCTTCTTGAATGCCATAAGATCTTCATGATCCATCGAGCTGGTAGACTTTTACTGAAAGGTGGAATGTTGCTTCCGACCCAGCGGGATGGAGTCGCAATCAAGGGACGTGTAAAATTGGGCCCTCTGAGTGAAGTTAGATCAAGTATCAGATATCTTTGACGATGTAACCCGTAGTGTTGGCCACAGCCTGAGCCAGGTTGGTGCTTGGGAAGACAATCTTGAAGTACCGCGGGGAGGCCCATCTGTATGACGACTGCGAATAATAAGTTGAGGAAAATGTTTTAAAACGGATGGTGACATTACGGGCGAGTCTATCCGTAGGAGAATGGACATTTGGCAGCAATGGGTACGTTGCATCATAACTAAGGATGTACCTTGACCGCATATGTATACCGACTAGCCTCGTCTGTATACTGTATCACGGTCCGCTTTTTCACGCCCGCAGCCCTGTAGTTCGACAATGAGGACGATCGGATAGTACATACTACAGGAGAACGATAAGTAGAAATGGGACATACAAGTTGACACACGCTCTCTAAAGATACTCTCGATGTGCCCCTCCTCCGCTAATGTAAGATCCCACAATGATATTTGTACCAAATGAAGCAGACAAGCTTGAGTCGTTGAGGTCGTGTTAGCGAGATCGACCAGTCGAGTCTGCTACACCAATAGGCAGTGGCTAGTGCCGATCAACGAGGAGGGCGTGGAAGATGTTGGAAACCTTCGAGAGCGCGAGTGCTTGGAACCGTGGGACTGGTGCTTGATAAGGCCCCTAGCTACTGGCTCAATGTGCGTCGACAACACCTGCGACACCGGGTTCTACTCACCAGAGACTGTCAGCTGGCCCACGACCCAAGTGTGCCCTTCCTTTGTAGATGAAGAGCCGAATATCTTTACAATAAAATATGATTAGAACGTGCTGAAGAGAGACGAGAGTGTGATACGCACCTGCTGCAGTCGCGATAGGTACAGAAACGTTATAGTCGAATTTCGGAAGCCTCGAAGGTAATATCCGTGATTCTAAAAAGTCCTATGGTATGGGCTTGAGAATGCGTATATGGGTAGAATGAACAATTCAGAGGATCTCCTACGTACATGGACGGTGACCGTTCAACGGCTCATGGGAGGTTTGTGAAGTGAGCCCGGATGGGGGAGACGTAGGCATCGGAGAGCCAGATGGATCGGATAGAAGTTTGCAAGGCTGGAACATAGATGGTAAGTGATACCAGACGGGAACAAGGATGGGCGATGAGAGGCCGAAACTATCGTATGAACAGTTGCAGCTTCCATGCGTGTTGAAGCTAGCTAGGACGCATGTCGATCACAGGGACTGGCTAGGTAAAGTTATTTGTGTGCTGTGGAGTGTGAGTACGAGTGCGAGGACGAGGTCGACATGAGTGAGTGAGTGGTGGTCGTCAACAGACTGAGCCTTAAGGAGAAATCTCGGAAGACGTTGACAACACACACTAGAGCGCTTCCATTAACAAGCACGCTATCTTCACTCCCACTCACTGCAATGACTGCACAGCGTAACGTTGCTCCGGGTCGTGTCTATGTCTAGGACCCCAACTTTCATTAGCATGCGCGCCGTCTTTGATGTGTGTATTGTGCTGTACATGTCTCTGCACGCTTCTCGAGACAGATTTTCAAGCACTCGAAGGCTCGTAGTATGGGTGGAGGGGAATATTGATAGGTAGTCGTAAAAGTATGGTATGTGCTATTATCCTCTACAATCTGGTTTATTGATGGTTCTTCAGACTGCTTGGAATGATTGTTCGACCGCGTAGGTAAACAACATTTGCACCTTTCCGTGCGTTCGTCAACGACAAGCCTCCCCTTTCTCCACTATCGACATCTTTCAATCTGCTCTCCGTCGACGCTGCGCAAGATGACCGTCGATCCCTTGCGAATCCGCCTCACACCAACCCCTCTTCTCTGCACGGAACCCTTTCACTCCAGTCTTTGAGCCCTCGCAATATGCCCATCCTTTGATCTCGAATGCAACTCGCGTCTTCGTGAATATGACACACTTGGGCTTCGAATTCAGATACGGCAGTACTTGCGCTTAGTTTGGCCATGCGCAATTGCAAGTCGAGGAGTCAAGATAGCGGTTAATTGAGCAGCACTTTTCTGCATCGGTACGCCAAGCCGTCACCTCCCACTTAACAAGCTTGTCATGACTCATATGAAGTTCGATAGGAGCTCGCAATGACGACGCTGTACGTTTGAGCAGTCGGGCTTGACATATGAAGGAAGATAGTTTATCAAGAGATAGGGTATGTACTATAACATTCCGTTCTTTAGCATTACTAACATCTTGGCGGATTCAAAGCGACAGCGGAGAGCTAGATTCCCACAGTCAACCACAATAGAACCTCTCGCCGTGCGATACCGCAACTTCTGGAGCGCGTGCGTAAAGCCCTCCCTACATTGAGACGGCTTTGTCTTCGACGCGAAGGCATACTCGTATTCCCACTGGCATCCATCCTTCGTAAGCACACCTACTCGTCTCGGCGCATCTCCATCTTAAGCCGGTCTTCTTGAAACAGGAAAAATTCACGTCACTGGCATGCTATTTCCTCAGCACACCAGGTCTCACGTGCTGTGCAAGTATTGCATTATTCAGCCTGCGTATTTCAGGCGGGAGGACGCCCGCGCTCACGGGCTACTCATGATATAGTAACCACACCCGTAAGCAAGGTTCCCTTTTTGACTATGAATGTTTGGTATTCACCTACTTTTAGAAACGAGGTTCTGTTCCTGGTCTATTGTGTCAGTCCGAAGCACATGCGACATGAGTAGGGGCCTTTGCGTGCCACTCGCAAAGACCTGATGATAAGATACATATGGCTGTCCTGATAAGCACTCCACCCGCGGGAGAGTGGCACCAGAGTGAGTTCGATGCACCATTGCTCTGTAGCAGTCTGTACGTGTTTGCGATTCTCCTCGTTCCAGGTAATGTGTATATTCTCTTGTTAATTTTTTTTTCTGTAAAGGCATCTTATTACCTCGTAGTATAGCCCGATATCAGGCCACACCGTTCGTGATATCCAGCTCGCCGTGTGGTAAGTTTATTCCTTTACTTACTCATTAGGTCAAACAGGACTGATTTTTAACCAAGGCTTAGCGTCGCTTACTTCTGCAAACAAGTTGTCATTATCTTATTCAAGTCGTACATCATGTATAGTAACCTCATCTCGCACTGGGAACGCCAAAACCTGTCAGGGACGTTGAGTAAAGTCAGGTCTCCTACTTTCGGGGAAGAAGGCACGTGGTGAATAACACTTGATGCCGTCGTCGAGCCATACAGCTTAAGAGAAGGAACCCAGAGTTACGACACAACCGCTTGACATTTGATACTATGAAACCGTTACCGGTCATCCCAGACCCAGAACTTCAAGTCGGTGTGAAAACGGACGACGACGACGACGACGAAGCGCCCGCCGGGACCACCACCACGCTCATTAACAACTCCCTCCCCCCGCTGACCGCCAATAACCCTCATCGTCAAAAGACCATCGAAGATGCAACGTTCTCCATAGTCAACGCCGACGCTCGATGGATGCTTGAATTTCCCAAACGCTTTAGGAATCGTCCGCCTCAGCTACATCTACCCTCTCTCCTCATCCCCACAGCCGCCGCCATCGTCATTTACTTCTCCTCCCCGCCCTCTGCGTTACTAAAAGTCAAGTCTTTGGACTCCCTCCTACCCCTCCTACCCCTCGTCACCATTGTTATCTCCCTCAGCCTCCTCGCCGCCTCCCCCAACTTCCTCCTTCCCTCGTCGTCACCGCCGCTCCTACTCAATGAGTCGTTCGTCCACCCTCGCTGAAAACCCCATATTGGGTGAAGAAGGTTCCCAAGACTCCTGGTATGATGCGTACCGGGTGGAGTGGTTCGTGGGATGTCACGGTATTGATCAGTTCAATAAGTTGAACTTCGAGGAGGTTGCACATGCGGTGCTTGTTGGGAGCTAATATAATTCACCGTTCTTCTTAACATTCACGAAATGATGCGCGGTCGAGGAGGCTGCAACTGGAAGTGGACCTGTAAATCTCTGTGCACGAGGACCATGTCTTTCGCCGACTCTTATCCTACTTTTTCTTCTTCTTTCGTTCTCGACAGCCGATGCCTGTCTGTATTGAATAGGACAGCGTTGTTCGTTCTTTCTCAATGCATAGTAACGACATTATCATATTACATACATGTTGAAGGTCGCGTACAGAAGGAAGCTCAGGCTATCTAATACTCGACAGGAGATTCTCTTCCTCTTCGCGCTACGCCTCGTGATTTCCTACCCTCTCCATTTCAGCTGGGCCTCCGGTTCGTGCTCTGTGCTCCGTACATCTTAGCAAATTGAGCGGTCCGAAAATATACTATTATGTCCTCGAATTTTCGGCACCGTCGATCCCAGTACCCATAGATCTGCACAACTTGGATCCTATGGAATGAGCTTGAAAACACGTAGTAAAACAACATCCAGGTACGCACATTGACTGAATCAACCACCCAGACGTTCCCCTAACGTACACGGACGGTGGCCATCACTCGTGGGAGATTCGCGAAGCGAGCTTTGGCGGAGACCCAGCCATTGGCTTCGGTAATCAAGTAGGCAAGACAAAGTGGTTGATATACTAGTTGGCTGTCGTGAGTACCTCCGAGTGAGGACCGATCGAATAACAGATACCATGTGGCCACACGATGCAACGCATAACCTTGGGTTACTCAAGCGTCAATACGATACTTGAGAGTCGGATTTGTTTGTACTGAGGGAAGAGCCTTGGATACGACGGCCGTAGACAACAATTTGACTAAAGTGTGTTGTCACGGTGTAATGGAACGATGAAGGGAATGGATGGATGGGAAATCTTTATATCAGAAATGAACGCATGGAATCGCAGACTGAGTACACACCTTGATCTACATATTCATACGCGTCGTCTCGTGAACCCCTGCTTTCGCGTTCACAATGATACTGTCATTAGGCGATGAGGAAGATCAGATGCTAAAAGATTACACGTTGAAACGAGACGTACAAGCTCTCAACCCTTTCCGGTATACCCTCAATGCGCTCCGCTACTACCGTTAAAATACGCCGAAAACGTTCGCACCAGTTGGGTTGTCGATGACTACGATAGCGAGAGCTGGTCGAGCTTCGTCCATGGCTGAGCGGTCATCGAATGTGAAGGTGGGATGGCGATGAGGGTGTGGCTGGCGTTAGCATCCCGTGAGAGCGCATGTCCTTGAGGTTTAACGGGAGGACATCTGCATGAGCTTTTAGTCCCTGAATGGGTAGCTAATAGCTGTGTTATTTCGGACTTTACCTCGTTGCAAAAGCACTATGGGATTCTACATTAAGCAGGAACATGACGTGATTAGGACCGCGGGTGAATCTTTCCGAGTTTCGTTTGATATACGACGCGATATTGAGTCTCAGGCTTGGGATGGCGACGGAGACGGGGTGTTCAGGGGTTTCACTGATGACTCTGCACATGAGAAACACGATGAAGCTATGTAGAACGGATAATAAACGTCGCACATACCTGCCATAGCTATCATGATAGTCATCTTCGAAGTTGTACGGATGGACAAGAACGAGGGTACGGTTATAGGCTGTAATCTATGTCAGCTACAAGTTGTGAAAGAGTGAAAATAAAACTACCTAACACCGTTTGACGTACCAAGCAACACAAAAACTCGTGCATCATGTCTAATAGACTTTCATCGTGTCCACAGCAATATACTCCAGAGCCTAATGGTCGGCCTATACTGCATCGTTCGAAGCTAGTAGGCGTCCTGCCGCGATATCTCGCTGTATGAGGTTGAAGTCACGTAATGCACTCAATGGTACTGGACACAAAAACGTACATAAATAGGATGAGAGTAAGTACACTGGCATATGCGGGGTATTGTTGGTTGTGGGAGGTCAGAGGAGCGAGAGGCAGGCATCGGCTTTGAGAGCCACGTGTCCAGGGTGAGTGATGTTGATACAGGTGTGCGCCGTGGGTAGTGCTAGTGAGCGACCAAGGACAAAGACGAGGGAGGACAGAGGGAGAAACGAGTAGAGCGCCGTGGGTGCATGGGCCATCCAGTGAACAAGGTCGCTATGAGCCCCGGGTTGGTGTTGATGCTAAAGTACGGTGGATCGGACGTGGAGATTGCTCACTTTAACTGTGCATCGCGGCAAGCCATCGAGGCTATTGAGAGGGCGAGATCGACATGAGTGAGTGAGTGGAGTGGCAGAGGAAGACGGAGAATACTCGGACGACGCTGGTAGACACCAGGGCGCTTTTATTAATCCCCGCGTCACTTGAATTCCCGCTCACACCAATCCAACCCAAATTTCCTCCTCATCGTGTCTTCATGCATAGGACTACAGTGCACGTATCTCACCTCATCACTGTGACATCACAGCACCGTGAGACGTAGGCGTGTTCTCATGTACTCTACACATTCCGCACTCTTTGCTCGCGAGACAACTGCTCAAACACTCGAGGACTCTTGTGGTCGCGACGAAGATCTAAGTAGTATGGGTATGGGTAGTCGAGGAGCCTGGTGCGCGTTTTTAATTCTTTGTACTCAGACTCACTAATGGTTCCCTCATATCACGCGAATAGATCGTTCGGCAAGTTTGATGAGAGGATTTACCAGCTGAATACAGCAAGTGCCGTGGGGAGCCAGGAGCGAGGGTGGGCCGACGATGTGAGTGGGCGAGCAGTGGTCGTCATAACAGAGGAAGATACTTGGAAGGCGCTGGCAGGCAGTGGACACCACTGAGAGCGCTTCCGTCGACGCACACGCTTATCTTCACTCCTACTCACAGCGACAGTAGTTGCACAGTGTAACGATCCTCTTGCTTGTGTATGCACTCCAAGGACTCTGTTTCTCCTCGGGACACAAATGTTATGAACGAAAGGCTCTTTCTCTCTGACGTATGTGTCGTATTTTACCTCTCGCACACTTGCAAAGATGGGTGCTCGAACGCCTCGAAGACTAGCTTGTGGATGGCGAGGGATTATAGACTACTATAGGTGCTCGGTATGTGCGATAATCCCTTGTACTTTTAGCTTACTGATAGTTCCCTCAGATCGGTCGAGTCCATCCCACCGTCCAGGTGTCTTGAAGCGACCTTTACACGATCTCCCCTCCCGTGAAGGATGTATCGACGATTAGCCTTCCTCTTCCCCCTGTATCTCCCACCCCTTTATTCTACGCAAAGTTTACTTGTATCCTCATCCATCCATCAGGATTCTACCCTATCCGTCTCAGCATACGTCTTCCGAGTCCCTGAGCCCACCCACCTAAAACACCGGAGCCCACCCACATGAATCTGCAACGGTTTAATCTATTCAACAGGCAGAGTGTCTATTAGAGGAGCCGTTTTCATCTAATCGCTCTGTAGATGTAAGTGATACGCAAAGAACCGTACCGTGCAGACCGATTAACGCAATATTCGCATAGTACAGGATATCCGATGCGTCGAGGGATTCAATAGGATCCCAGTGCATGAGGGTTGGATTCGATGCTCTCCGTTTTCCTAGGCGGTCTTTGCATAATTGCGGGCCTCCTCGTTCCAGGTAATGTGTTCATTCTCTTGTTCATATCTCGCTCTATTGGCCTTATACTTGCTCGTATCGTTCGACAACAGACTTCTTTACATCGCCGGTAAAGGCACATTCGGTCATGTCGTTTGACCGTGGTGGCCAGGCTGCTTTTGTGGTAAGCCTGTTCGTCACCTATTCATTAGTCAATTCACGGCTGATTTTCAGGGATGAGGTAGACCTGCGGACGGATGCTTATTACCATCTTATTATCCTTGGCTACTCGCTTCGTACTGGTAAAACCGAGGTTCGACTGCCCACTGATGTAAATTTTAACGCTTTATCGCTAACTTTATAATATAGATAGACGTCCTGACAAATGGGTCGAAGCGGAGCCTCTTCAAGAGACTGGAAAGGAATCCAGATATGTGTCAGGTAACGGACACGCCTGACTTGTACACCGCTCATCCTGACTCATTCGGTGTTGTTATAGTAGTCGATGTCCATTTACACTGGCCCTGGGCGAATTGGGCACTGTCTACAGTATACGAGGTTAGCGGCGTCACGGTCCTGCAGGTTTTAGGCTCTCGGAAGTTAATGATGTGTATTACAAACAGCGACGCACATAGCGCACTGCACAGAACGCTTCCGAAGACTAAGCAGATATTTGGGGTGGGACGGATCCGTACGTACAATCAGCATGCGCACTGTTCTTACTTGCTCACGATGCGATTGTAGTAGAATATACCCCCAAAAGCAATAGTGATACGGCTACCGCGGAGCACCCTCGCGTTTTCCAAGCTCACATCAACCTAACGCCGTTCTCCGCATTGGCAGTTTATATTCTGTTGACTAACAAGCTGAACACGCCCAAGTATCATGGCCTTGGGGCTATACGGGTCGAGGGCTTCCATATATCCAATCTTTGCGAAGCTGTTCAGTACCGATCGAATTGTGGATGTCTCCGAGGGCGGTAAGTACTCGAATTCTCCAATCAGACTCTTCGATCGATTAAAGACTTATCTAGGGTGTATCGCGGTGCTCAATACATGTCAAGAATATGATGAGGCGATGTTTAAGTATCCCTATCGATGCCTCACTGCCGCTTCACTTGAATCTTCAGCTTCGACGTTCGAAGGCTAGGGGAACCAAAGAGCAAACTCTATTTCCAACTATATGTGTTCTCGCATGACATGTAACTGAAGTACACCGCCTGCCGCACGAGGAGGGGTGTAGGACGTCCACTTCCCCAGTGGACTCTGGCAGCGCAGCGAACGGGCTAGTCCTCAGCTGAGCAGATAGATAACCGTCGCTTACTGTTTTATGTGCGCCTCTCGAGCTTCTTCCTTTCCCACTCCCCACAGGGTCTAAGTTAAGATTTTCGCATAGAGAAAAGGGTTGAAAAAGCGTAAAAAAACTGTGCATTTTTTAATGTTTGTTCTAGAATTAAAAATATTCAAAAATTGGTCATCTAAGTTCTGATTTGTGCATTACAAAAATTTAAGCAAAAATCCATGGAGCTTTAGACTTTGGTCACATGTAAAATCTGATGCTTACATAAGATTTATTGTTATCTACAAATATGTCAAAAAGTATCAGTCCCTCAGATTTTACACCTGAAAAAGCTTTGTGAAAATATATCAAAATATAACACTCTTGTACTCATTTTATGCATACTAAAAATAAACATGGGCAGGAGCTTTTCAGCTGTCTTTTTGCCAATATAAAATGTGACAGAAAAATTAAATTTATTATATGATTTTTTGACTCATTTTATATAGCATTTTGATGTCAACAAAAGTGAACTGCTTTTTTTAATTCATATTTTGCACAGTGCTCAAAGTGATCAAAAATGATCAAACTTAATAACATTGTTGGACTCTTAAAAGTGTATCAAAAAAATTAATTTTTATATATCAAAAAATGAAACAAATCATGAATAAATCTTTCAATATTGTCCTTTGTCCCTAGTCTTTAGTCTGTAGTAATTTGTAGGACAATATTGAAAGATTTATTCATGATTTGTTTCATTTTTTGATATATAAAAATTAATTTTTTTGATACACTTTTAAGAGTTCAACTGTAACCCTGGCGTAGGGTTACGTGAGCACTTGTTCTGGTTTAAGTACTCTCGTCGCGCGCCTTCGTCGTTTCTTCAGTACTCACTCTACTGTCATCGACGAAGGTATGTTTCCAGTATATTACCACATGTATAGTACTCACTCTACTGTCATCGACGAAGATACGAGATATTGCTTGTTCTCGTTCTTTCTACCAGTTCGAAGTTTAGTGTGCCCGACGCAAGGCGGCGGGCTCTCACTTTTTTTTGAACGCCGGACAAGACAGTTCAACCGACTTTTGTTTCGGGGACCTATCCAGACCCTGGGACGAGAGAAACCACTAGACAACACTCGAACAACATAGACGGGGTGGTCGATTAGCCCTCCACCAGCACCAGACGCGAGGACGACGTCCTCGACAACATCAGGCCACTTGACGCCCTGTTCAACAGTTCACCCTGACCTCCCGCACTACCCGATCCCCTCAATCGAGGGGATACGTAAGAGAAGAACGCGTATACACTAGGAGTGTGACGAAGGAGGTAGACAGGAAAGATAGAGAGACGGCGCATTCGACGGTCGACGACGACGACGATTTCGAAGCTCTGGTAGACGCATTACTTGTCGAAGAATCACCAACGACTTCACTCTCTCCCTTCCCATTCCCTTCTCATACCAATACCCCGACTACGTCACAGACCACTCCACTCTCCGCAAACCCGCAGCATACACCCACCTCTCCCCCGCCCGACCAGCATATACCTGCTCCCGCATCGTCTTCAGACTCTGATTCCGACGACGACATCTACAATTCCCACCCCATAATGTCTTCCAACCTCGCTACCGTCGTGTCGGCGGGACCCCATAAGATCCCCACACTCTCTCCTGGGGAGCTCACCATTGAAGTCTTCATGCGCTGGAAAGACGCCTGGAATGCCCAGTGACTGGGCCACTGGCGCGACTCTTTCATTTGGACCAACACGCGAAACAGCACGCCCCGTTGCCTTTGACTCGATGCAACTCGACGCAGCACAACTCAACTACTGTGTCCATAAGAAAGAACTCCTGGCCATTGTGCGCGCCCTGAAAAAGTGGCGTCTCGACTTGATCGGTGTGCCCATCACTATCTACACTGACCATAAAACACTTGAGAATTTCCACTCCCAGCACGACCTCTCTCGCCGCCAAGCCTGTTGGCAGGAGTTCCTCGGACAGTACGACTTTCGCATTGTTTACATCCCTGGCGACGAGAATACTGCTGCCGACGCCCTCTCTCGTCTACCCCCGAAGCCGAAAGTGCTTCATCCCTCTCCTCTGTCCTACACCGTCGCCGCTTCAGCTCTACGCATCACCACCGACCCCACACTCCTGCGCCGCGTCAAGGATGGTTACGCTAACGACCCATGGTGTCAACGCTTACCTCAATCCAAACATGCCGCCCAGCTGAGTATCAAACATGACCTCTGGTACCTTGGCTCACGTTTAATCATTCCCAGAATTCCCGACATTCGCGAATCTATTTTTCGCCTGGCACATGACACTCTCGGACATTTTGGTTTTGATAAGTCATACGAACTTATCCGCGACGCATATTTCTGGCCGAACATGCGCAAAGAACTGGAATCCATGTACGTCCCTTCCTGTGATCCTTGCCAACGCAACAAAGCTGCGACGGTTAAGCCTCCTGGGCCACTTCACCCACTACCTATCCCTGCTGCTCGAGGTGACAGTGTCGCCATCGATTTCGTTGGCCCTTTGCCTCTTGACGACGGCTTTGATTTCCTCTTAACCATGACCTGTCGCCTCAGCTCAGACATACGTCTCGTGCCGTGTACAAAGCACATCTCCGCCGAAGAAGCGGCTCGCCTTTTTTTCATTCACTGGTATTGCGAGAACGGCCTCCCCCTTGACATTATTGCTGATCGCGATCGTCTATGGACATCGAAGTTCTGGACCGCGCTCCACCTACTGACCGGCGTGGACATTAAACTGTCCACAGCCTATCACCCAGAAACAGATGGCGCCAGTGAACGCACCAATAAAACCGTAGTTCAAGCCTTACGTTATCACGTCGAACGTAATCAGAAGGGTTGGGTGGCTGCTCTCCCCGCGGTGCGTTTTGCATTCATGAATACAGTTAATGCTTCCACTGGCTATGCACCTTTCCAGCTGCGCTTCAAGCGTCGACCTCGCGTCGTCCCTCCCTTGTTCGACTCCGCAGTTCACTCGGTACGCGAGACCTTTCCCGACGAGGCTGACGTCGCCGCCCACCTCATTCGTCAACTCGACGTCGATGTCATGGAGGCCCAAGACAAATTGGTGCTGGCAAAAATCGAACAAGCTCGTCACGCCAATGCTCACCGAGGCGATGATCAAATTTTTAAAGAGGGGGAGGAAGTATTACTGTCAACTCTCAATCGCCGTCGCTGTCGCGGGAAAACTACCGGATCTAAAGAATAGGAGTAAGTCTGAAATAAATCTAACACCTACTACCTCACTCTTTGCTAGCTGATGCGCTAACGTGAACTGGTAATGCTGTTCGAGATGGGTGGTCTTTCCTACTGAGGTTCGTCGGACTTTCTATATGTCGGACTAGCTCAGGTGTTCGTATTGTTTGAAGGGAAGATTGGACTAGCTAAAGAATGACCTTTAACCAACAATCAGGATCCGTCAAATGACCTAACTGAACTGAAATAAAACAGGAAACTTTGAGAGTACTTTTAGGAATGTGAGAAACCTGAAAGTACTTAACTGAATAGAACAAAGAAATAAGTAAATGACTTATTCTTTGCAAGAGAGAGAGAGGGAAACTAAAACTGAGTTGCTGGTACTGGTACGGAAATACAACACTATGCCAGGTTATGAGGTGGGCTAGTATGAATTCAATGCAAGACGCTTTGAGTGTGCTTAGAGGGCTGGTTACTCGCTTCGAACCTTTGGCTTATCTCTGCACTGCTTTCTCTAAAACGTAACGTGCTACTGCAATTCACTACTCAGGGTCTCAACGTCAGGAGTGTTGCCAAAGTTCTCACACTGGTGTGAGAGGATCTGAAAACTGCTTGGTCTTGTCTGAAGGCTGTCTGTGCCTTCACGAAACAAGAGGGGTACTGGGGCTGTCTGTCTGCTGGGGCTTCTTGGGCTGAAAAATGCTTAGAGGCTTAGGCATTCGGAGGAGCACCTTTTATACCTTTCCTG
>MU274961.1:62863-78041 GCA_022160335.1 Irpex rosettiformis
TAGCTCATGCTGACTAATGATTTCAAAGGCTAACTATCGTGTGCATGGTTGCTGACTAACAATGGCAGGGGATAGTGAGTCGCGCTTGTTACTGAGTAATGCTTAGTAAGACATTATAAACATGACGTGGTACTGGGTTTTGAGGGTTAAAACCTTGATTTTGGGGTATGTTTCAACTTCTCTTGCTTTGTCATGCTTACTAGTCCTCTCGCTTACATCATACAAATTTAGTCGTCAAACAGTTTTGACGCACGACATCGCGAGTACATACAACGAGGCGACAACCGCGTCGCCAAGTTCATGGCAAGATACGACGGACCTTTTAAGGTCAAACATGCCTACCCGGAGACGTCCACATATGTCCTCGACCTCCCACGATCAATGAACATTTTCCCCACTTTCCATTCCTCCATGCTACGTCGTTTCATCCGCAACGATGATCACTCCTTCCCCAGCCGTAGGCTCGAACGTCCCGCACCTGTGTTGACCGAAGACGGTGTCGAAGAATGGTTTGTCGATCGCATTCTGGATCGACGTCGCAGGGGAAGAGGCTACCAATGGTTAGTACGCTGGTCAGGCTATGGGTCGGAAGTGGACACTTGGGAGCCTACATGGGTGGTGAAAGACCTGGCTGCATTGGATGTTTGGTTGAAAGAAAATGGACTTCAAGGTAATGATCATATTGCGCTAATTACCGATCCACTTGAGCCCTCCTTCGAGGAACTGTATTCGGAGACCCCCTACCCTCGGGACCTAACTCGTTCTCAGGCGCCACTGTGCCCTGCTCCTCGCGAGCTCGACCCGGAGGCGTCCTCATCCGACCCTACTCCCTCAGTGGAGTCCGAGCGTGGGCGTTCCTTGAACCCCGCACCCCAGGGTGCCCGTTAGGTTGTTTTAGAGGTGGGGAGGGTGTAACCCTGGCGTAGGGTTACGTGAGCGCTTGTTCTGGTTTAAGTACTCTCGTCGCGCGCCTTCGTCATTTCTTCAGTACTCACTCTACTGTCATCGACGAAGGTATGTTTCCAGTATATTACCACATGTATAGTACTCACTCTACTGTCATCGACGAAGATACGAGATATTGCTTGTTCCCGTTCTTTCTACTGGTTCGAAGTTTAGTGTGCCCGACGCAAGGCGGCGGGCTCTCACCAACAATGTTATTAAGTTTGATCATTTTTGATCACTTTGAGCACTGTGCAAAATATGAATTAAAAAAAGCAGTTCACTTTTGTTGACATCAAAATGCTATATAAAATGAGTCAAAAAATCATATAATAAATTTAATTTTTCTGTCACATTTTATATTGGCAAAAAGACAGCTGAAAAGCTCCTGCCCATGTTTATTTTTAGTATGCATAAAATGAGTACAAGAGTGTTATATTTTGATATATTTTCACAAAGCTTTTTCAGGTGTAAAATCTGAGGGACTGATACTTTTTGACATATTTGTAGATAACAATAAATCTTATGTAAGCATCAGATTTTACATGTGACCAAAGTCTAAAGCTCCATGGATTTTTGCTTAAATTTTTGTAATGCACAAATCAGAACTTAGATGACCAATTTTTGAATATTTTTAATTCTAGAACAAACATTAAAAAATGCACAGTTTTTTTACGCTTTTTCAACCCTTTTCTCTATGCGAAAATCTTAACTTAGACCCTGTGCCCAGTGATGGCGTCTCCGAGCCAGAGGCGAACCCTTGCCTCATGTTTTCGACGAGGCAACCCAACGCTGACTTTTCCAATATCACGTCGTATCCCAACTACGACCGTGACGGCCATTCAGCTCACTGGTGAACCGTGGCGAGTACGGGTCAAGTTGCATTAACAAGGTAAGCGTCCGTGTAGTTGTATTAGGCTTGCTCCTTGATATTAACGGGCTATGGCACAGGATTAACAGAGTACAGCATCGATGGGCGTCAGCACATGCGCTTGTTTCCTCATGAATTCCAGATATCAACGTGTTTACAACGCGATCGTACAGCCGCCAGAATGACGCCAGCCAGAAACGCGATTCATATGCTCTTCACGAGGTCAATATATCCTTGGGGAACTTCCCTGGAAGCTGTACGAGATCGCCTCTTTCCTAAGACCATCACTGCAGCTACCTGGAGTACCGCTTTTCGAGGACTACGGAACTTCAAGGCCTGAGGTTTAATCTTGTTATAAAGGCCAGCGCATCGTTTCGGCGACCTCAGAAGTTTTTTCCCTGCTCACGGTAAGCTCTTTATTCCTTCAGACGCTATCGAGGTTTCTGATAGGTATACAAGGACCCTCCGTGTATCCCATCGGATTTCTTGTCCTACGACGACCCCACATCCCACATCCCACATCCCACATCCCACATCCCACTTCCTTCATATTTCCTCACTCCTCGTTCTTCCTTGCCCACTCTCCTCGTTCTGAAGGCGCCAGCCTATACGCGGCTGCACGTGGCTTTCATACCATCATGTCTACTTCCGATGGCGCGGAGCCATATCCATCTGCGAGCGCAGAAAGCTCCGTAAGTCCCGTTCTTTCCTCTTGACGCAAGTGTTCGTGGTGCTAACCTATACTTGACCTGTTATCTACCACCATGATCTAGCTCGCTACATCCTCGACATCTAATTTCAGCAATCCTCCACTTCACACCGAGATGCGGATAGTGGCGGAGCGTGCGTACGAACAGTATAAAAATCGAGGCGACATGGATGCCCTGGAGATGTCTATCCAATGTTATCGTGTCGCTATGGGTGCGACTGAGGACGATCACCCGGAGAAGGTTGACATCATCAACAACCTTGGAGTAGCACTGCTCAGACGATTTGAGTATGCTGGAGAACGCCAGAACTTGGAGGAAGCGATCTTCCTGCGGCAACTTGCCAATGCACTCACACCAGACGACAGTCCAGACAAACCATCCCGGCTGAGCAACCTTGCTGCCTCCATATTTTCGCGTTTCAAACGAGAGGGGAGGACCGAGGATCTCGAGGAAGCCATTGGGCTATGGACTCATGCTGTCGAGCTTGTACCCGATAGCCATGTACATAAACCTACATTGCTTGGTAACCTCGGTTCATCGCATCTTACACGGTTTGAGCAACTGGGCAAACTCGAAGACCTCGAGAGTGCGATTGCGAAGCATGCTCGTGCTGTCGAGCTCACTCCTGATGGTCACCCGGACAAACCATCTTTGCTTAATAATTCCGGGAGCTCGCGTCGGAAACGATTTGACCAACTGGGCAAACTCGAAGACCTCGAGAATGTGATTGGGCTGCATGCTCGTGCTGTTGAGCTCACTCCTGATGGTCACCCAGACAAACCATCGAGGCTTAATAATTCCGGGAATTCATATCAGACACGATTCAAGCAACTGGGCAAACTCGAAGACCTCGAGAGTGCGATTGCGCTGCATGCTCGCGCTGTCGAGCTCACTCCCGATGGTCACCCGGGCAAACCATCGAGGCTTGATAGTTATGGGAACTCGCATCATACACGGTTTAAGCAACTGGGCAAACTCGAAGACCTCGAGAGTGCGATTGCGCTGCATGCTCGTGCTGTCGAGCTCACTCCCGATGGTCACCCGGACAAACCATCGATGCTTAATAATTCCGGGAACTCACATCAGAGACGGTTTGAGCAACTGGGCAAACTCGAAGACCTCGAGAGTGCAATTACGCTGCATGCTCGAGCTGTTGATCTCACTCCTGATGGTCACCCGGACAAACCATTGAGGCTTAATAATTCCGGGAGCTCGCTGAGCACACGATTCAGGCGACTCGGACTCATCGAGGATCTTGAGAGTGCGATCAAACTATATGCTCATGCTGCCGAGCTCACTCCCAACGATCACCCAAGCAAGCCACGCTGGCTCAGCAATCCCGCTGGTTCCCTTGTTCGCCGATATGAGCGCACCCGAGACTTGAAGGACCTTGAGAAGGCTATTGCACACCTACCCCGTGCTGTCGACCTAACCCCAGATGGACATCCAGATAAACCCTCTCTCCTCAACAATCTCGGAACCATGCTGCAGAAAAAGTTTGATAAATCAGGAAGCCTGGATGACTTGGACCAGGCGATCACACACTTGACCAACGCGGTGAGCCTCACACCAGAGGGACATCCCGATAAATCCACTTTTGTGTATAATCTCAGTAGCTCGCTGCATACGCGATTCAATGAAGCAGGCAATGCGCCAGATTTGGAGGAAGCCATCAGATGCAGCACACGTTCGGTGGAGCTGCTGCCAAAGAACCACGCTGAACGAGCGTCAAGGCTTCGACTCCTTGGTCTTCTGTTTGTCACACGTCTACGCTCCCCACATTCCCAAGCCGACGATGCAACACATGCCATGGAAGCATCCTTGGAGGCGATGCAGCACCCAAACTCCCATCCACTCGACCGATTGCACGCCTCTAGTCAATACACAAACCTGCTCTTAAGGTTCCCTCACCTCTTCAACACCACTCCTCTGAGGCTCACTCTCCTCAATGCTTACAAATATGCCCTTGGACTTGTCCCGCGGTGCATCTGGCTGGGCAACAATGTGCGCGGTCGGTATGCTAGCGAGGAACTGCCGGCAATCGGAGCAGTGGTCAATGATGCTGTGACCGCTGCTATCTCAGCTGGAGAGTATGGCTTGGCACTCGAGTGGCTGGAGACCGGTCGAGCGGTGGTTTGGTCACAGGTTCTCCAGCTGCGCACTCCCCTCGACGACCTACGACAACTTCATCCCCAACTTGCCGATGACCTCTACCATGTCTCTCAGGCGCTTCAACACGCTGCCAGCTCCCCATCCAACTCACTGCCTTTGTCGCCTGAAACACATGGCAAGGCCCAGCCATCTCTCGAAGATCAGGCACAGAGCTCGCACATCTATGCACTCGAATATGAGAAGTTGATCGCACAGATCCGTGAGCTCGATGGATTCAAGGACTTCTTGTTGCCCAAGAAGTTGTCGCAGCTCGCCGGCGCCTGTGCTTCAGGTCCCGTTATTGTGCTCAACTTGCACAATACAAGATGTGACGCACTGGTGCTCTCTCACCCTGATCATATTACACATGTTCCACTCCCCGAGTTTAGTCGCACTCATGCTGTCAAGCTCCTTGGAGACCTCTGGTACATCCTGGATACCCGGAATCTTCGTGGTAGGTTCCGTGATTCTGAGTGGCATGATGACAATAGGGGTCAGGACAAGCCAGGGGATGGTGGGAAGCACGACACAATGTTCATAGTGCTGGGGGATCTCTGGAACCTTGTTGTCAAGCCTATTCTGGATATTGTAACCACCCTGGTATGTCTCCGTTCCTGCATTATCTCTCAATTATCCACTTATCCATCTTATTTATTAGCCTACTGTCACTAGCACTACAGGTTTACCCCACATCACTTGGTGTCCTACCGGCCCTCTCGCATTCCTTCCTCTTCATGCCGCCGGGATCTACAGAGTTGGTAGATCTGTGGAGACTATCATGGACTTTGCCGTATCATCCTACACACCGACTCTCGAAGCGCTCCTCAAGCCTCATGTACAAGCAAGCAGCACAGGCGACTATCCTCGAGCATTGGTGGTATCACAGCCTGCAACACCGGGCCAGAAGCGGATCCCTCAGACAACGGAAGAGGCAGATATTGTAGTTTCACTCACAGGGCATTCCACGGACACCTTGCACGACTCTGATGGCACTGTCGATGCAGTTCTAGATGGTATGGAAACTCACAACTGGGTCCATCTCGCATGCCATGGTCTCCAGGATAAAGCCGACCCAATCAACAGCTATTTCGCCCTTTACGACGGAAAACTCACCCTTTCCACTCTCATGACGAAACACCTTCCCAATGCCGACCTCGCTGTTCTCTCCGCATGCCAAACGGCCACTGGGGACGAGAATTTATCCGAGGAAGCCGTCCACCTCGCTGCTGGTATGCTCAACGTCGGATTCAAGAGTGTCATCGGCACCATGTGGTCGATCTCTGACAGGAGCGGGCCGATCGTGATGGCCAAGTTTTACGAAGTGTTGATGGAGCAGGTGAGAGCGGGAGCAGAACTTCAACCTGCGTATGCATTACATGAGGCGATGAAGGCTCTGCGTGCGGAGCTTGGTGTCAACAGATTCATGGAATGGATTCCGTTCATTCATTTTGGTTTGTGATTTCGTTTTTCTGCTTGTTTGGGTCATCCATTGGTCTTCCGTCTTGTACTTGTATACTAGCTTGATCAACGTCACGTCATGGTGCTCTTTCTGTTTTCTTTTTTTCTCCTGTCGCTTGTAACTTCATGTACTGTATCGGATGTGGTGTGATTTGCTATTGATTGTAATAGTGTATGTATCTGAACGGTTCCTCCGTTGACTCTCTAGTTTTGTACTCTGTTGCTTTTGATACACACAAACAATTTTATTTCATGTTCTATCTACCAGGACATCGAATCGGACAAGTACATGATTAGGACATACTGTGCGGTATATGATAATGGTGCGCGAAACGGTATGTGATTCGGAGATGAAGGGACGGGTCTATCGATAAAGGTCATCTCCCGCCTAAGAAGTAGGGACCAGAGCCTTAATCATGCGACTCACGAGCAGGTGCAAGTATAAACCTTCGAGACCAATGACCGCGATGAGGACACTTCGGAGCGGACACCTCACAGGAGATTTTGAGCTTGTCGGCGTCGACCTGGAGCAAGGCGCGATTCGACAGCTTTAGTAGGCACATCAGATTCGTGTCGTCCCGAGATTGAAGACTACTGGAGCATGGAGCGGATGTGATGCACGACGTTTGAGGATATGGGACTGTTGACGGACCGAGGTATCCGACGCCACAAAGGCGGCGCTCATCTCGAAAATATCTCGTGTGTGGAAACAAAGACAAATCGTGGCCCTTGACCACATGCACACGTCTGTTTTTAGTGGTCTTGGCTAGGCCCCGATTGCATCGAAGTATTTTGAGCACACACAAGTCAGATCCGACTCGATTGGATGAACCGTCCGATCGGGCTCACCTTCAATATTGGATGTCGTCTTACTCGCTCATCCATAGAAGCTACGATCTTGGTCCTGGTAGCCAGCGACCAGGAGGTTGGCCAATCGAGCCTTGAGCGTTGTACCCTGATCGATAAGGGGGGTGATCTAGTAGAGCGATCGTGCTTCTCGCGTCGATCCACGGGCGTGCGAGTGTCGAGTGTTGAATGAGAATGCGAGGGCTTGACCAAAATGGGAACATTCAATATTTAAGTAGTAGGGCCTTGACTGGGCGTTTCACAACACGAATGTGCGGCTACAACAATACGACTCATAGCATTGTCCACAGCCGAGTCGATAGGATGCTTAGGTCAATGCATCAAGCGGTCGGATGTAGATGTTTAGTAAAGGGTGGGGTGGGTGCTTCTCATCCAGCGGGACGTTGCCGTTGTCAAGGAACGTTAGACCATCTGAGTAAGAGTCAATCGCGGAGCCAATGCCCTGTATGATGCGACCCATAGTGTTGTCCGCAGCCGGGCTGGAAGTACCATAGGAAGAGTCACCTGTATGATGACTCCAGGTGATAAGATGAGGAAAGCGTCCTAAAACAGATGGGACATCAAGGATGTGTCTATACATAGGGTGATGGACGGATAGGTGTTCTCAGTACCAGCGATGGGTACGTTGCATCATAAATAAGGATGTACTTTGACCACATACGTATACCGGCAAGCTTCGTCCGTATACCGTATCGGGTCCACTTTCTTTACGCTTGTAACCTTGTAGTTCGACGATGAGGACGATCGGATAGTACAAGAGAACGATCAATGGAAATGGGACGTACAACTCGACACACACTCTCCAAAGACGCTCTTGATGCACCCCTCCCCCATTAATATAAGACCCCACAATGATGTTTGTACCAAATTAAGCGGATAAGCCTGGGGGCATTGACGGTCGTGTTAGCGAGATCGACTGGTCGAGCCTGCTACACGAATGGGCAGTGACCAGTACCGACCGACGAGGAGGGCATGGAAGGTGTTGGAATCCTTCGAGAGCGCAGGCGCTTGGAACCGTGGGACTGGTGTTTTGACAAGGCTCCTAACCGTTGACTCGATGAATGCTACGAACGCTTCAAGTTGCTGGTTCAATATGTGTCGACAACACCTGCGACACTGCGGACTGCTCACCAGAGACAGCTGGCCACGACCCGAGTATAGCCCTTCCTTTGCAGATGAAGAGTTGAATATCTTCACAATAGAATATGATTAGATCATGCTGAAGAGAGACGAGAGCGTGATACGCACCTGCCACGGCCACGATACTAGATACAGAAATTTAATAGTCGAATTATCCTCGAAGCTATTATCCATGATTCTAGAAATTCCTATGTTATGAGCTTGAGAACACGTATATGTAAGTTATAGAATGAACGACTTAGAGATTTCCCTACGTACATGGACAGCGGTCGCTCAATGTTCAACACTCGTGGGAGGTTCGTGAGGCAAGTCTGGATGGTGGAGACGTCGGCATCGGAGAGTCAAGTGGATCGGATGGAAGAAGTTGGCACAGCTTGGTACAGCAGATAACGAGTGACCGATGGTCCCAGATGAGAACAAGAATAAGTGGTACATGGACAGAAGGGAAGATAGACTCGGAGGAGAACTTGAACACGAGTCGGTATTATCGTGTGTGAATAGTCGCAACTTCCGCGTATATTGAAGCTAGCTAGGACGCATGTCAATCACAGGGACCTGCCAGGTGAGGCGACTTGTGTGCCATGGCGAGTGGTTGCGAAGACGAGGTCGACATGAGTGGGCAGTGAGTGAGTGGTCGTCGACAGACAGAGGAGAAATCTCGGAAGACGCTGGTAACACACCAGAGCGCTTCCGTCAATGAGCACGCTATCTTCACTCCCACTCACTGCAATGACTACACAGCGTAACGTACCTCCGGGTCGTGTGTCTATGTCTAAGACCCAAGCCTCTTCCATAAGCAAAGTGCGCTGTCTTTAATGGACAATGGACATACCGTGCTGCACACAACTCCGCACGCTTCCTGAGACAGATTTTCAAGCACTCGAAGGCTCGTATGTAGTATGAGTGGAGGGGAGTATTGATAGATAATCGGAAAATGGGGTATGTGCCGCTAATATCCCTTATAGTCTGGTTTTTTGACGGTTCCCCAGACTGCTTGGAACGATTGTTCGACCACGCAGGTAAACAACGCTCGGACCTTCCCTTGCGTTCATCAGCGACAAGCCTCCCCTTTCCCCACCATCGACATCTTTCAGTCTGTTCTCCATCGACGTTGCGCAAAGTTGCCGACAATCTCTCGTGAACCGCCTCACACTAGCTACTCTCTTCTGCACGAAACCCTTTCACACCAGCCTTCTTTAAACGTAGAAGCTTTGATCTCGAATGCAACTCGCGTCTTCGCAAATATGACGCACTCCGGCTTCGAATTCAGATACGGCGGTACTTACGCTTAGCTTGGCCATGCGCAAGTCGAGGAGTCAGGATAGCGGATGATCGAGCAGCACTCTGCTGCATCGGTATGCCAAGCCGCCACCTCCCATCCAACAAGCTTGTCATGACTCATATGAACTTGAACAGGAGCTCGCAATAACGACGCTGTATGTTCGAGCAGTCATGTTTGACAATCAAAGGAAGACAGCCTGTTGTCGAGAAACAGGGTATGTGATATAACACTCTGCCCTTTAACATTACTGACATATTTCATCAGGAAACCCCCTCACCGCAAATAGACGCACATGGGCTATGCAAACGGCGTAAATGATGTGCGTCTATTTTCGTCTACCTTATATCCTTAATAGTGTGTGCGGCAGATGAAAATGGACCGCAAATAATTGAAATTCATGTGCGATAATTTGCGTGATATGTGCGAGACAATAGCGAGTATTGTGCGAGAGATATACACCGATATTTTTCGCTTTGAATTCACTCATTTACACTTAATTACCCCGCAAATCTCAAATATTTAACATATATGATCGATGTCCCTCGAAATAACAAACCAAATGTTATCAGGTTTCATTTATATTATTAATTACTATTCTACTACATAGTATACGCACGAAGTGATAAGAATTAGAAAAAATAAAACGTTACCGTCCAAATGAGCCTTCTCGAAGTGTTTGACCTGTATAAATGCTATAACGTATGAAATTAGTTTGAACGCAATGTGTATATTCATTAGTATCTCATATTGTGCTCACCTTCTTCGCAGCGGCGGAGGCCATCTTATTCAATATTGGCAGAGGCAGTCCGTCTTTTCTTGCATCCAAGGCGTTCGTCGAATACATAGTACATAGTCTACTATAAGCTGTCAGTTAAGCATCTTTAACGTTAATAACTAACCTGTGTCCGAACGGTATGAATGTCGACACGTCAACACTATGTCGGCGGTACGAACGCAAGACTCACCTGAGACCAGACCAGAGACCCATCCCATTAATCCATCTTCGGTGGCATCCGCTCGACCACTGCCGGGCTCTGCTTGCTAACACGTACGTTGGATCTGAAACACATTCAGTAAGTACCATACATAGAAGCGGGAAATTAGGTAACGGAGCTTACCGTAGTGTGCTTTACGGTAGATACAGGACCACCGTATGTACACCCGACGAGTTTAGTAGACAGTGTATTCATCTTGATAGAAGGTACGGGCAAGATGAGTGACGGACAGTAAAGGAGGATGGCTGAGGACAATCCTAGAGAAGGGATGGGGGAGGCTGTGTCGTCTGCAGTGGGTAACTTATAGGGCGAGGGCATATCGGAAGTCCCAGGTACGGGCTATTGACCGAATATGGGCGCTACGAGCTGCTGGACAGGAAAATGTCGGCCGAGTTACCATAAAAGGCAGGACCTCCCACGTGGCGCCGACGGCGATACTTTACCCAATCGTGCTGTATTGGCAGCATCCAAATCAACCTTGAGCTATACGTTCTCCGCTGTTACCGCTCCACAGCCGTTCTCTCTCTGTACGTACTGTATATTAAATTATATTAAAAATATACATAATGAGTAATTATCACTTGCTACCTCGCGCATCACTGTTTAGTAAGCACCGTCGTTCGAATTTCGAACCCAAGAAGTCCGACTAGCGTGGTCTCCCTCTCTTCGACGTGCTCTTAATTTGACCGGAACTTTTATTTTAAAAAAGTTGAGTATGCCGTCGAACACTTTCATAAAGTGGGCCGTGCACGTGATTACCCAGTACTCAGCAGCGTTGTTGAAGTGATCGGTTAAAGTGAAAAGTGAAAGATTTAAATAACTTTTATTAAATTTAACCATTAATTCACTTCACTTTTAACCCTAACGGGCGCCACAGTCAAACCCGCCCGATTTTCGTGAAACGCACGTAATATTAGCCATATACACATTCAGATACACTGGTAAGAGCTCATATTTCGAAGTCAGTCATCTCCACTTTGCGCTAAGCTCTCATATTTCTCCACTTCCTCAGCCAGCCCACTTTCCGCCTGATTGATAATGGCGCTGCACCAGTAAGTCTCGCTAAAATTAAATACCTCCGTGATATCAAAGCGCAATGGGCGATCTAGCATGGCGAAAGTTGGCTCTATTTCGGGTAGTGGAGGTGCAGGTGATGCTTGAGTGAGGGGTGTTGAGGGCAGAGAGCAGCGAGGTGCATCTGCCGGTAAGCCACTAGCCCATTCAAAGCTATCTTCTGGCTCATTGGGATTAGAGTCGATGTCCTTCTCTGCTAATTTCATCAGAGATTCTGCAATGTCAACAAGAGTTGTGTCTGGATTTGAGTCACTGAGAGAGCATCTACCATCGACCTCTGCCGTGGCATCATCTGCAACCGACTCGGAGTCGACTTCTGAGTCAGAGTCTACAATAGTCTCCTCTGGATCAACGACTGTGTGATCTGAAACCAACTTGTCACTGCTGGTAGCTGTGACCAGATCTGAGTGTGTATCCTGGATTCCGAGTGACATGGATGGTTGAGTCGTCAGAGCCTGTAGTGTCTGTGAGACAGGATTAAGTTGCTGCTTTTGCTGCTTGACAGATTGGCCGCTTCGTTTTTGTGCTTCTCGTAAATGAGCATGGAGTTCTGCCACATTCATGAGGTTTGTGTTGGTGAGTCGACTACGCATAGGAGTCATTGTACGTTTGAGCAGGCTAAAAAGTCGCTCGCACGAAGCAGAATTTGGACAGATGGAAAGAATTCGGATTGATAGACGTGGCAAAGGACTTGGCAGAGATCCATCTCGTGACATTGCCAGCCAGAAACGGCATGGGTCGAGTGGTGAAGATGAAGGCTATGACACAATTAGGACTGTTGAACCAATAAGGTATGTGCTAGTGATGTTACTTACTGCTGCTGACTCCATATGTTTGTTCCAATACATCCTCATTGAGAAGTATACTCCCTCATCTGCAAGATATTCTTCGGTCTCTTTCTGTAAACCACTAGGCTCAGGACTACCAAAAATCCTTTGCCACAGACGAGATATGAGGACAGTAACTAGCCCAGCTCCAAACCAGGAGCTCTTTGCGAAAGGTCGAGTTTTGTGCGTTGGATTTAGAATGACTGCAGCAATGAAAACATCTTGGTCACTTGCCTCCCATCGACGGTTAATGCTGTTACAGACTGCTTCTGCAATCTGCTTGTCCGAGACTGAGTCACTAGACTCAGAGAGATTATCGAAGTGGTTGTAGAGTAGTGCCCAAGCCAGCAGCACAGTATCCAAACGAGCAACATCTGACTGTGCAATGTTTGTTGCATATGCAAATGGTTGTAGATGAGTAGTAATCCTGAGAGTTGCATGTTCAGTTTTGGCAAATTAACCAATAAATTGGAATTTTTGACTTACTGCGTGATAGCATTCCAGAACCTGTCATCCTTCATATATGAAATCATCTCCTTTGCCTTCGCTTGTGCCACAGAATTACCAGTAATGAGCTGACTCTGTGACACAGGCAAAAGCTCGTCTTGCTGAATTGCTGTCATGATAGTATAGCGAAGCTTCACGAGACGTCGGTATGCCAAGAAATGTGAAGTCCAGCGAGTTGGCACTGCACGGATGATGGATAAAGGAGTACTCCCAGGATTAAGACGCTGTTGAAGTTGACGAAGCAAACTCAGAACAAACGTCTTGCTCCGCAGCCATGCAATTACTTGGTCGGCTTGCGTTGAATAAACAAAGATGTCAGCACTACATTTGAAGTAGTCCACAACAACAAGTATAGTCTATCACAGTTATGAGTACATTATTGGCAGAAACACGATATTGACTAACCTGGTGTGCATAGCATGGAAGAACAATAAGGTCGGGTCGTTGTACTTTGAGTAGCTTACGAGCCTTCTTTGAGTCTCCCCCATCATCGCTAACAAACGCTACGATTCGGACATGCAGCTCACTCTCGGCAGAGCGAATCTTGTCAAGAATCATGGACAGGAGATTAGCACCTGTCTTACGTTCATCTGAATTATCAACCAAGCCGGTGATAACAACCTATGTTGTATTAAGTATATTGTATCTGTAATAACCCAGATAAGTATCATACCTCGCCTTTGACCGTCATTGTGAATCCCGTGTAGTGATGAAAATTTCCACCTGACCACCCATCACATTGGAGTGTTGCTTCACCACCCTGAATCCGAGGCAGCAAGATTGAGCGTTGAGCTTCTAGCTCAGTAGGAATGAGTCGAGACGTGAGGACAAACCGGCTGATCGGTCGAGCAGCTGGTAGGAACCTTGCCAAGAAGGCAGTCACTTCAGGATCCTCTGTCCAACTGAACGGAAGATTGGCGGAAGCGGTGATACGTGCGAGGCAGGTCTCGAGCTGTCTCTGCATCTCATTGGTCCAGACTTGAGACTGCGGAGCTGATGATGCTCGCAAAACTGGTCGGCCACGCCTACCATGTGGTTGTGCACCAGTCAATACTCCATGCTCGGAATATGTCGCAAGTGAACTCAGTAGCTGAGGGTTGGAGGGTAAGGGAAGGCTACCGGTATTGGGCGGAAGCAGGCTCGAATTTGATGTAGGATCAGGTGTGAGCAACGCCGGCGATCCCGCCGAAAGAGACGGTGATGAAAATCTAGAGGAGGAAGGCGGCGGGGAAACAGTAAGAGCAGGGGAAATAGTGCGATGGGATGACTGGTGTGTCGGCGGAGCACTAGAATCGGTTGGCTTGCGTGTAGCGAGGATGGCCTCCTGTCGTGCTTCTTCTGGTGAATTGATACAGTCTCGAAGGTGGTTGAGCAGCGTTGAAGTTTGACTTGATAACCAACAGCGTTCGCGCGCCGGTTCAGATGGCGCAGACCAGACTGAGCTCACGTCAGAAAACTAAGAATATTATGATAAAAAATACAGGACGCACGATCATTGATAATCTCCTCACGTGTCCGGCGACGAAAATGTGTATTCTCTCGATAACGAAGTTCATCATCAGTGTGTTGTGTCTGTATATGATGTTCGTAGCAGCCTTGACAGATGCAACGTGTCTTCTTTGACCGTTCGTGAACGTAGGCTTCCTGTCGTCGTGCCGGATTCTGCAGCTGTGGATGATCAATGAAGTAATCTCGCCACCATCCTCGAGCACGAGTGGGCATGGTCTAGGGCAATAGATGGTAGGAGGGGCGTGAAATGGGCTTGCCGTCAGCACGAGGATACAACCCAGATCTAAGTGTTATATGAGAACTCGGGATTTCATGTTGCCGTCTACTGCGAAAGCGCTACAAGTGCCAAGAACGGCTAGGGGATAAAAGAATTTGTTCATGTAATACTCCGACTTTCTTGTGTAATACAATGGGAGCCACTGCCACAACATTAAGTTCAGGGTACTAGCAATAAGCTAATGACAGAACACACCTTATTACAATAATGCCCGTGCCTACTAATCCCTCTCGCTCATCCGATGGCGGTGGACGTCAATACACTCCAAACTCGCAATAAGGGCCTATTCCCACTAGAGCAATATCTCCCTGCTTCCGCATGTACATATCAGTCACCAATTATTGGGCAAATAGACAAAGAGCCGGTGCATACCTTGTTGTGCAAAACGCAACTTACATGCATAGAGGAGCGCAAGACGAACGTGAGTTGAGACCGTGAGAACATGAGCGCTTCGAGGCACAGACTAAGTCTATGGTGAGGTGACTGGGCGGTGAAGTGATGACTAATTAACTTTAACCGTATTTTTAACCCTAACCATAGTCACCATCACTTCACCCCCACATCGCTG
>MU274962.1:0-10612 GCA_022160335.1 Irpex rosettiformis
CCCTCGCAAACCATCATGGATTTCGTTGTATCTTCCTATACTCCGACTCTCGAGGCCTTACTCAAGCCTCGTGCACGAGTGATTCCTAATGGCCAAGATCCCCGAGTGCTGATTGTATCGCAGCCATCCTCGCCATATGCAATCAATTGTCCTATCCCAGGGACGACAACTGAGGCTGGCATCGTCATGTCTCTCGTTGGGGAATCGAAGCCCTTGGATGATGCTAACGGCACTATTCAGGCAGTATTGGAGGGGATGGAGACACACGAATGGGTCCATCTCGCATGCCATGGTGCTCAAAACCGCAAGGATCCAACAAACAGTGCCTTCATCCTCCACGATGGACATCTAACTCTCGCCGAACTCACGTCACACGACCTCCCGAACGCCGACCTCGCTGTACTCTCCGCATGCCAGACAGCTACTGGTGACGAGAAGCTATCCGAGGAAGCCGTTCACCTTGCCGCAGGGATGCTCAACATTGGATACAAGAGCGTCATCGGGACTATGTGGTCGATCTCGGATTATGTCGCGCCAGATGTGATGAGGGTGTTCTACACGGTTATGGCGGAACAGGTGAAGGCAGGTGGGGAACTACAACCTGCGTATGCGTTGCACGAAGCCATAAAGGTGCTTCGCAGGTCGAGCGGGAGGGGTGGAATGAATGACTTTTTGCGGTGGGTGCCATTCGTGCACTTTGGTTTGTAGGTTTGGTACGCTCTTTTCACGTTATGCTTTCTCTTTTCACGGTCTCGAGTGTCGGTATATCTACTTTGTTATGATTCTGATTTTCCCCTCGTTATATTTATGGTTTACTGTTCTATTCCCAGCCCCCCTTGGTGCTGTCGTCTCAATGACGGTGGATTACTCATTATCGCGGCTATTGTGCAGTCTATACCTAGAATACCTAGTCAACTTGAATGTTCTGTTGTACTCCCCCATGCATACGCTATATGACAATGCATTGCATATTATCTACTCTTCGTTGTCGTTATTGGATGTCTCTTTATACTGAATACTAGTAAGTGTACTCCAAGTCATCGTCACCGCCCCCATACCAACCATGACTGTGCAGCGCAAATTGAGCAGCCTACTACAGGCAGCGGCTACGAAATCACTAATGCTCTTCGTTTGAGCACCTAGTTTGACGTGGACAAGACGGTAATAATGATGTCCAGTGCACGCTGAGGGATCCAACCGAATCGAGAACGCCACAAGGCTGGCGCTAACAGGATTGGACCAATGCCATACGATTTTGCCTGAGTCAGTGAGGGTAAGCAAGGCCGGGCGCAACCGGAGATATTGATGGTCACTTTTTGAAGCTTTATGTACCGTGCGCACTATTGAAGTAAACAGTAGTAGAGTGCTATGCGAGCATGTGAGGAAAAAAGAAAAATATTATAAGCTGTAGACGAATGACGAACCTTCAACGATTTGATAGTCAAGAAATATTTAATAGTTGTATGGCGCGTGTTCTATATGTAGCTCACGACAAGACTGTATACGTTGCGCGCAGGAGTGCATGCGAATGCTGAGTGGTCGTTGCAGCCTGAGTGTATCGCAGAGCACTTTAATTGTGCTATATGAGAAATGCTATATGAGCAAAGTGTAAGATAGAAACGTATCTACGCACCTGACTAGACCATCGAAATCTCTTGTGTACGTGTGTGTGTGTCCGGAGGAAGTACAGTGGAAAGAGTGGAGACCGAGCCTTGCGCGTACGACGGTTGAGCGTTGACCGGTGACCATTGAATATTGAGATTTGAAAGCCGTATCTGCGGATATCTAGCTGAGGACGGAAGCAGAGTCGGAGCAGAGAGGACGGGTGGACGAATTGCAGGCTCGAATGAGTAAAGCGTCGTATCTAGTCCTGCAAAGAAGGATCGAGGGTGAGTACCTGAGTATTAGGATGTCGGTAGTCTAGTGTGGCTTCTTACAGCAGTCCGTGAGAGTCGGATGAGATACTAGTAAGTCTACAGAGCAGAGTCACGACGCCTGTACAGAGTTGGTGAGTAATAGAGTACTTAGTCTTCATTGCAAGCGGTCATGATACTTGGCTTACTTTTACGCCAGTCCATCAAAAACCCGGTTCCTCCGTGCAATTCATATCCGGAAAGTGTTCGTTTGCTGCTGGTCGCTAAGTACTACCTGCTGCCAGGTGCGTCGAGCGAGGAGGGAGTATTGAACTTCTGAAGCTGAGGGGAACGGTTGCATCGATAAAAGAGGGCAACAATTTTGGCGCAGGAGTTGGTCGCGTCAGTGGCAAGCGATTCCCGATGCAAAGGAGAGCCTTGAGGTCGAGTGAGCGGTGGTCGTTGTGGTGGTACAATACAAGGCAGAGGACGGCGTCAGATCTCAGACACCAGAGCGCTTCTATCAATGTAATCTTCGTTCCCACCCACTGCGATGACTGCACGGTCAAAGGATTCACATGCGTATTATAAGCCCTTCTGACAGTAATCGACTCTCGACGCGTTCGTTCACCTGGAGGGATGCTTGAACATTTGACGAAGTAGGCTCAGGCGGTCATTGGAATGCGAGGTGTGTGCTATATTCCTCTATAGCTGTGATACACTGACCGTTTAGATTAGATCGCTTGAGACAGAGGATCGTCCTTGTCTCTTGCATAGATGCACTCGAAGGCAAACACAATGACCTCCGCGGCGCGTGCTCTCCCAAGTCCCCTTCTGTATTCACCAACTTGCGACTGGCTTCCCATTCCGCCTCAGGTCTTGCATCTCGACCTCTCATCTTCTTGTGCCCCGCAATGTCCCCTCTTACTGCTACTCTTCTCTTCTTCCCTTGAAATACCTGAAAACGATTTCTGGTCTCCAAATTCTCGTATGCCCTCCCGGGATCAGGCCTTCCCTTTTCTTCTCATCACTAAATCCGTGTGGATTCGCCCTTGATTCACCCCTCTCTACCACGACATCTGATATCTTCTCCTCTTTGCGAATTCACCACTCTTACACACCCATCTCATGATCCCGAACACGACTCGTTCGCGGACCGACCAATCTGGCGAAGATGGGCTTTTCGAGGAACTAGATACATCTGTGCGCTGCATTATTAGACCATCGATGATAGCTACACGAACTGACAACGATCCGGACAGGGCAGCGTGGTGGTGGTACCACATCAGGGAGGGGGTGACTCGGGCCTTGTCGAGTGTTGGATATCCTGAATGTTGAGGTACGGATCATGCTATTCGTCCTTCAGAGATGGCTGACGCTTTTCTTGTTAGCACATTCAAGGCAATTATATCGAATCCCTGTGTCTCACCTTCAAAGCACCAAGCCACGACTCCGCAGCCTCTGTAATATCCCACAATTCCGAAAACCCACTCCGTCGTCCCCGGTCCCAAATGTTGTACAGATCATATTACGAGGCGACTCCTACGGGTAGTATGTTGCATAAGAGCAGCGGATGCGTCAAAGAAGGGTCTGCTACTAGTAATGGTACGTCTGCTAGAATAATCGTTCTCGCTCTTGAAAACTCATCTTTGGATTCGAAGATAAGAGTGGTTTCGATGTGTCTGACTACCGGTTCGTCGATCGATATTGGTGCGTAACACATTCTTCATCTCGTTTCTTCTCCGGTAGCCCCGAAATTATCATGCTTAAGCTCACACTGTGACCTAGGTCTCTTTTCCCTTGAGGCGACACACAGATTAATCCAATGATGACGTGCTCGTCATTTTCACATTAGAATGGCAGTGACAATCATCCCGTCCACATCTCTCAGGCTTCGGCAAACATTGGATGAGGGGGGTTTCAGGAAGCGTCCCAAGGAGGCGAATACGGACTCGCTCAGTGCAGTACTGTACGGGCGATACTTACGACTTGGACTGTCGGCTACAAGTTCTGGGATGGTTGACGGTACCCGGACTAGGAGACAATCGCTATATGCATATAGGTATGTACTATAAAAGTCATTACAAATCTCATACTATCTAACGGGTAAAGGCACCGCCCCGAGATCTATGAACGAACGCCACGAACGGACGCCTCAGGCTGCTGGTTTGTCTGATTGGGTTCATGCCTTCTCGCGACAGCGCACCCTCAGGCATTCAATCTCGTATGCAGCCTCCTGTAACTTCGTGTACTAGGGGGTGTAATACAACTGAATATACGCTTTAATGAGACAGAGCAGGAACCTCTCATCCCACTGCATAAATCCGACAAGCAATAGTTTCATTCTCTATGACGGACTTGGAAAACTCACTACGCCGGAGGTGATGAGAATATTCTACACGGTCACGGCAGAACAAGTGAGGGCGGGCGAGGGATTCCAGCCTACGGCACAGTGTACGTTAATGAGGGTACCAAGGCACTGCGAAACAAGAAAATTGGATTGTACGGCTTCTCAGTGCGGTGGATGCCCATCGTACAATTTATATTGCAGCCTGCGGCGTCTCGGGCTTGGTCTCTTGTGATTGTCTGTCTCGATGTGTACTATTACCTGATATCCCAGTACGTTCGGCGTTGCTTGTAAATAGAATTCGGGCCTCTAGAAATAGCGTGCCCAGCGTACTCGTGTATTTTTCAATTATTATTTTCTATTAATGTGCCCTCAGGCTGTAGGTCTGTGTCAACTCAAACGAGCGGATTTTTGAACTACTTGTATGTACATCGAAGCGAGTACAATTTGTGTGCTTGACACGCAGATATCGCGACAGGAACACCATTAAGCTGATTGAATGAAGCGCATGGCGGTCGCGAGCGAAAAAAAACTTGCATTGTAGGGATGAATACAGCGGGAGAGGGTGCATGCGCACACTGGCGCAAGCCAAGTCTGACCGTGGTTCAACCGGGGAGCCTCGATATCAACGTTCAACGGTCGACACTGAGAACCACCTACCACTCTGTCAGGTTCGAATCGATCGTTTGCAACGCACAAACGGGCTTACTAGCTGCAATCCAGATGAAATAAACCAGCCACCAGGGGATTGGCCGCGATCAGACCTTGAGTATAGTTGGTTTTTACCTCGATCGGTGCCGGTGAGGGGGGCCGATCTTGCGGTACGATCGTATGGATGCTTTTGAGGGGCGCCACGTATCGATCTACTCCACAAACAGCGTGTGGCCCTCGCGAATTTGACGACTATTGCTATGGCATTGGATTATGCCTGTTCCACTGCATTATCTGAGACGACAGATCTTAGCTTCGGAGTTTCGAAATGCGCGTGTGACAAGTTAAAGTGCTTACAGCAGTGAGGTTTCGTCCATCTTTGCGGTACAGGAGTACGAAAGATCCCCACGATGTCTTCGTGTCAGCCAGAGCGACGGCTGTGTCTGATTTTGTCCAAAGTCACGAAGATGAGCTTACAATGCCCTCGTGCTGACACGCTTCACTCACTCTCCGACAAGCCAGATTCCTCCATATTCCTTCCTCAAATTTGACGAGACCAAGATAAGCTGGTACGGACGTTATGGGCCTGTCGCCCATGAATTCTTACAAAGCCAAACAATGAGCAACCCTCGTCCTCAAAAGACTCCGTTCGTTATCAAATGGCATACCTCAAACGCGGCACCAAGCCTTTGGGGTTGGCAGGGAACAACGAAGAGTGGGAGAAATGGATGGAATGGACGGACATGCGGCCTTTATAATATCAGCAGTGACCAAATGTTATCAAACGAACAGCAATGTACCTCGATTGACACATTTGAGTCGGCCGCGCTCTGGTGGCCGTAGCAGCTTGGGGGAGTAGCTTTCCATTTCCTCCATCAGCAGACTGTATATACAATGAAGATGATTGGGTACTAACGAATGACAACGGAAACGAGACTTACGTAGTTATAGAGCCTTGCCAAAAGTTACTCTAATGTGCTTCGCCCCCTACTACCGTCATCGCGATGAACCCTTGGGCACGGGCCGAGAGTTTCGTGAATAGCGGAGTCGACGTTTGTGATAGAGAAGTTGATACTCTCAGTGCTCGTTGTGGTGCTGTGGGTACCGCATCAAAAAGCCTGGATCATGGGTAGCCTTGAAGTTGTTGACCGACGTCCTGTAGTAAGACACCGGCGAGTGAGTATTACAGACTGTTTGACAGAAGTGACGGGGAGTCCTGCACCAGTTCCGGCCCCTTGCAGAGTAACGACGGAGATGGAGGTTTCTAGGAGGATGTGTTATCGTGTGGTATACAAGGTACTGTAGCGAGGGGTGTAGTTTGAGCTAGAAACGAAGATAGAAATGTTTTACACTACTACGATGTACACTTGGTCTGACCGTCAGCGTCCCCTTCAAGTCCACCTCCCTGTTACTTCAAAACTACCCGAGCACAAGTAAGTGGGCAGGATCTACCATTGATATATTCGTGGTTAAAAAAAGTCGATGAGCTGCCCGTGATAGATTTGAACGTACGTTATATATGGGGTGGTACCGCGACCTACATGACGAGTTGAGCGAGACGGTAATACTTATTGACCAATTGCGTCGTTGGAGTTTCCGTATGCCGCGACATATAGGACCAAGGCCGGGGCTTCTTAATCCTGTTCTTGAAACCGAGGGCGTTCAATGACCTGCGTGGATGGCGGGTGGCACGATCGAAGAAGGGCCTGCGTAATGTCAACAATTGCCGCCATGTTTATTGAGCGAGGTGGGCTAGTGGACTGGAGCTGTGCAGTATTTAGCCATTGTGCCTAAAGAGTCGGGACAGAGGGATTCAAAGAACGAGGAGGGCATCGGGTCAAGTGATGGCGGTGGTGGAACAAGACGCCTGCCAGGCGCCTCTCCCATGCATATGTTATCTCGCTCCCACTCACTGCACAGAGAAAGCTCCTTCGCATGTGTGTTATCGATTACGACCAAGCCCACCGACTCCTTCCACGTTCATACGACGTTGCACATCTTCCCCGAGCAAACCGTGCCAGGTTCCTCTCGACCTCTACTAGCGACGGATGGAGCAAGGAGAATAAAATTGAGAGGGTAGCTTGTCAGGGTTCATGGTGCGTATCATGCCCCTCTGTAGTTTCTACTCGCTGACGGTCCTCTTAGGTCGTTCGAAATATCCTCGCCCCACAACTACACTTGTGAAGTCAGCTCTCTCGATCGCTAGTGCACACTCGTCACTCCCCCCCCCCCTTCTTGTGTATTACAATAGGCGACGGCAGTTGTTTCCCTTGAGCCTTGCTTGTCACCCCCTTCTCCTCAACACTGCATCGATTCACCGTTGATTAAGGACCATCTCCCCCCTCCATTTTCCTTTCCTGACCCAACCCCCACCCTCGGTCACGAATTTTCGCTTCTCGCACGCTATTCCCAGCTATGGTCCCTTTCACTGCAAACTTCAACATTGACTTCGCGCTACTTGGAAGCAGCAAGACCTTACTCCGTTTCCTACTACATGTGGGGTCTAAACGTCTCTCTATTGTAGTCGCACTGCGCACCTTCCAAACCACATTCCCAGACGACCGAATTTGTGCGTCTCGGACAGCTCTGGAAGTAAATGCGTCAAATCGTGCGTGTTCTCGTCATGTTATTCGCCTTATTAGCTTACCCATTTCCCTTTTCCAACAGTATATTGATAAGCGGCAATTTCCTCGTGCTTTTGATAAGATTATGGACGCCGACTCCCTCAGGTTCAACGTCCAAACTACATAGGCCATTCAAATGCTCAGATGTATAGACACGGATACGTGTTTTTCAAGCTTCCACCTCGTGGTTTCCAGGCACAAGCATGTTTACAATGAGTTTATACAGCCCCCAGGACAATATTCGCTGGAGGACCTTCTCGAGCGTATCAAAACTGCGGTGGATGGCTGTGCGACGCCACCTTTTGCATAGGACCTTCACCGCCACTACCTGGTCTGTCTACTTGGGACCACGGAACGTCGGCGGCTATGCTCTCGTTTAAATGTAGGAGCTTGACTTCCAGTATTTGCAGACTTTCGCTTCATCTGCACGGTGAGTAGAACTTACTCCCCCCCATTCCCGGTCGCTAATAGATTCGTAGTGGACGCAGACCGCAGTTCCTCTTACTCCTCGTACTAGACATCGTCTAGTATCGCACCCGTCTTTACTCTCCCCCATTCCCAGCCAGCTAGACCCTTTGCTCTTCTGATTACATACACGCTCTTCCTATCATGTCGGCTCCCGTTAACGTTGGACCTCACTCGCCTGCGAGCGCAGGTAGTTCGGTAAGCCCCTTCTTTTCCCTGATTACGAGTCGCTATATTACTAATCCCACCTTACTCACTACCCGTCACCGCCGAACAGTATGCGGAGCACTCAGAGCCAAACGTCAATGGTCTTCCACTTTACAAGGAGTTGTGTGTCTCGGCGCAGCAGGCATACGATCAGTACGAAACTCGAGGAGACCTTAAGGTCCTAGAGTTTGCCATTCGGTCTTACCATCTCGCTATGGAAGTGACTGAGGACAATAACCCGAAGAAAGCTGCCATCATTGATAACCTTGGAGTGAGTCTGAGCGCACGGTTCGATTGCGTTGGAGATCTCCAGGACTTGGAGGAAGCAATCTCTCTGAAGCAACTCGCCAATGCCCTCACACCGGATGACAGCCCAGCTAAACACTCACGACTGAGTAAATTAGCTATCTCTCTATTTTCTCGGTTCGAGCGATCGGGAAGGGCTGAAGACCTCGAGGAAGCCATCGAACTACAGACTCGCGCAGTCAAACTTGTACCCGATGGTCATGTAGATCAACCTGGGCTGCTCAGTAACCTTGGTGTCTCATTGTGCATGGGATTTGAACACTCAGGAAGCGCGAATTATCTGGAGAAGGCAATTGAGCTTCAGACCTGCGCAGTTGAGCTCACTCCCGAAGATCACCCGAACAAGCCGATACATCTGATCAATCTCGGGAACTCACATGAGCGGCGGTTCGACCAACTTGGGAACCTCGAGGATCTGGAGAGGGCCGTCGCGCTCAAACGTCGATCTGTAGACCTCGCACCTGATAGCCACCCAAACAAGCCCGCATATCTGAACAACGCTGGAAGTTCGCTGCAGACAAGATTCACACGGCTGGGAGATCTTGCTGATCTCGAGCGCGCCATTGTGCTACAGGTTCGTGCAGTGGAGCTTACGTCGGATGGTCGCCCAGACAAGCCAATGTGGCTCGGCAATCTTGCCAATTCCCTCCAAGACCGATATGAGCGGACAAGAGACGCGAAAGATCTGGAAGATGCCATCACACACCAATTCCGAGCCGTCGAGCTCACCCCTGATGGTCACCCAGATAAACCCGCCCGACTGAACAACCTTGGGGCAAGGCTACACACCCGGTTTAAACAATTTGGAAATCTGGATGACTTGAACCAGGCGATCGCACACTACACCACCGCACTGACCCTCACGCCAGAGGGACATCATGACAAACCCTCTCGGCTCCGTAACCTCAGTAACTCGCTGCATACACGATTCAATGAAGCAGGCAATGTCCCAGATTTGGAGGAAGCCATCAGGTGCAGCACATGGTCGGTGGAGCTGACACCAGAGAACCACGCCCAACGAGCACTAAGCCTTCGACTTCTTGGCTTTCTGTTCTTCACACGCCTATGCTCGCCTCATGCCCACGCCGACGATGCTTCATGTGCTATGGAAGCATTCCTAGAGGCTATGCAGCACCCGACGTCACATCCCCTTGAGCGACTGCGAGCCTCTATTCACTATGCACGTCTACTCACCGAGTTCTCCCACCTCTTCACCGTTCCGCCTCAACTCACTCTGCTAGAAGCTTGGAAGCATGCTATCAGCCTTGTCCCACAGTGCATTTGGCTGGGAAACAACGTGCGCAGTCGGTACACCAGCGAAGAACTATCGGTAGTCCGTGTAGTTGTCAACGACGCTGCTACTGCTGCTATCACAGCTGAAGAGTTTGGCTTTGCACTCGAGTGACTGGAGACCGGTCGAGCAGTGGTTTGGTCTCAAGTCCTCCAGCTACGTACTCCCCTTGACGACCTCCATCGACTTCATCCACAACTTGCTGACTGTTTCCGCCATGTTTCTCACGCACTCCAACTCGCCGCTTCCGGCTCTCCACCTGTACCAACAGAAGCCCAGCTTCCACCATCCTTCCCTGATATTCAAGCACCGAGCTCACATAGCTATGCCCTTGAATACGACAAGCTGATGTCGACGATTCGTGGGCTCGATGGATTCGAGGACTTTTTGCGGCCCAAGACGCTGTCGCAGCTCGCTGGTGCGTGTACCTCAGGCCCTGTCGTGGTCATCAATGTGCACGAATTGAGGTGCGACGCACTAGTTCTATGCCGTGCTGGCGATGCCGTACATATTCCTCTCCCCGAGCTCTCCCTCAACCGTGCAATGGACATTCAGAAGTACCTATGGGATCTACTCAGAGCCAAGCGTTTTCTGAGCAGATGCCGTGGAGACTCACAAGACGAAGGTGATGAGAGGGGAGGTAGAGTGACTGAAATGGAGCCACCTGATATGATGCGCAAAGTACTTGCCGACCTGTGGAACTGGGTGGTCAAACCGATAATGGACGTTGTGTGTACCCTGGAGCCTGTAAGTGTTTTTAAAAAGTTCTGATTCATCTTCCTTCGCAAATATCTCTAATCATCGACATTGTTTTTCAGTCTTCCGCTACTCTCCCTCATATCACATGGTGTCCGACTGGCCCTCTCGT
>MU274962.1:11522-51930 GCA_022160335.1 Irpex rosettiformis
ATTGTTTTTCAGTCTTCCGCTACTCTCCCTCATATCACATGGTGTCCGACTGGCCCTCTCGTCTTTCTTCCACTCCATGCAGCCGGTATCTACCCTAAGAATGAACATGCTGACACTCCCTCGCGAACCATTATGGATCTTGCTGTATCCTCCTACACTCCGACTCTCGAGGCCTTACTCAAGCCTCGCGCACAAGTGACTCCTGATGGCCAAGATCCCCGAGTCTTGATTGTATCGCAGCCAGCCTCCCCATATGCAATCAACAATCCTATCCCGGGGACGACAACTGAAGCTGCCATCGTCATGTCGCTTGTCGGGGAGTCAAAACCCCTAGATGATGCTGATGGCACTATCCAGGCAGTATTAGAGGGGATGGCAACACATGAATGGGTCCATCTCGCATGCCATGGTGCTCAAAACCGCAAGGATCCGACAAACAGTGCCTTCATCCTCCATGACGGACATCTGACTCTCGCCGAACTCATGTCACACCACCTCCCAAGCGCTGACCTCGCTGTGCTCTCCGCATGCCAGACGGCTACTGGCGATGAGAATCTCTCAGAAGAAGCTGTTCACCTCACCGCGGGGATGCTCAACATTGGATACAAGAGCGTCATCGGGACTATGTGGTCGATCTCGGATTTTGTCGCGCCGGATGTAATGAGGGTGTTCTACACGGTTATGGCGGAACAGGTGAAGGCGGGAGGGGAGCTCCAGCCTGCGTATGCATTGCATGAAGCCATAAAGGTGCTTCGCAGGTCGAGCGGGAGGGGTGGGATGAATGACTTTTTGCGGTGGGTGCCGTTTGTGCACTTTGGTTTGTAGGTTTGGATCGCCCTTTTCACGTTACGCTTCCTCTCTTTTAACGATCTCGAGTGTCACAACGTCTGTTTGGTTTCGATCTACGTGTTTCTAGTTTTTTCCCTGTTGTATTTATAGTTTACTGTTCTGTTCCCAGTCTCCCTCGGTGTCGTCGTCTCAATGACGGCGGACTTCCCATTTATTATCGCGGCTGACGTACAGTCTATACCTAGAATACCCAGTCAACGTCCTGTTGTACTCCCCCATGTATATGCTATCTGACATATATGTATTGCATTTTATCTATACTCTCTACCGTCATTATTGGATGCGTCTATATACTGAATACTAGTAAGTATACTCCGAGTCACCGTCACCGCCCCCCATACCAACCATGACCGCGCAGCGCAAATTGAGCAGCCTACTACAGGTAGCAGTTACGGAAACCGCCAACCCTCTTCGTTTGAGCATCTCGTTTGATGTGAGTATCAGGTCGTGACTTGTGATTCACCGCAGGTCCGAGGTTGGCGTGGACAAGGTAATGATGATGTCCAGTGCGTGAGTGACCTGGAAACCCAACCGAATCGAGAACGCCACAAAGATGGCGCCTATAGCAACTGGAACAGTTCTCGTGGTGGAGCTAACTTCGACGCTGAGAAGTACATACTACCTGGTCAGATTCGACTCGATCGGGCGCACCGCACAGTCGAGCTTACCTGTCGTCCCTACTCGCCTCCAGCTGTGATCCGGGTGAAGTAATCCAGCCACCAGGGAATCGGCCATGATCAGACCTCGAGTACGGTAAATACTTATCTCGATTGGTGCCAGAGAGGGGAGGGGGGCCGATCTTGCGGTACGATCGTACACATGCTGGTGTAAAGCGCCACATGTTGATCTGCCTTCCACAGGCAGGGCGCGACCCTCGATTTTGTTGGTAGGTGTGGAGTAAAATGATTCATTATACTTGTTCGGACCTCATCTGAGATGACAAATTTCAGAGTTTAACGTTCCAAACGTGCACATGACAAGTTAAATCACTTACAATTGCAAGGCCGTGGGTTGGTTTGCAGTACAGGAGTACGAAAATTGTGATACCTTCGTGCCGTCCATAGTGATAGTGGCGTCTGTGTTTGTGCAAGTAAGTGTGGATAATGAAGATGAACTTACGACGCCTCTTGTGCTGCCAATCTTCACTGTACTCTCCAATGGCTTGAATACTTGGATATTCCTTCCTCAAGTTTGACGAGACCAGGATAAGCTGAGACGGGCATTACTGTACAGTCGACCATAGACTCCTGCAAAGCCAAACAATGAGTGACATCGTCCCAGAACGACTCCGTCCGTCATCAAACGACGTACCTCACACGCGACAACAAGTCTTTCCCATGATAATGAGGTTGATGGGGTGATGGGATGGCCGGTCCTAGAGCGTACCACGGGATAAGCTTCCTCTGCCAGTGGGGTTGGCGGACAACAACGAGGAGTGGGGGGAACAAAGGGAAGGGATGGATGGGCGATATTTGTGACATCAACAGTGAAAAAATGTTATTTAAATGGATAGCGACGTACCTCGGTTGATTCATCTGAGCCGACCGCCCTCTGGTGAGCGCATCATTGGTAACTCTCCATTCCCTCCATGAGTAGGCTGTATGTGCAATGAAGATGATCGGATATTACTTATGAGCGACAAATGCAAATGGGACTTACATGGTTATAGAACCTCGAAAAAACTTGGAGACACTCTAATGCGCATTCACCCCTACCATCGCGATGGACTCCGAGGAAGCTTGGGTTACCGAGAACCCTGAAGCTAACAGGATCAACGTTTATAATTCTAGAACGCATCAGAGAGCCTGGATCGTGCGAAGCTTTAAAGTAATCGGCTGACACCCCGTCTTAAGACTTTGGCGGGTGGGGATCGCGGGTGTTTGACGAAACGCTAGGCCCCTGTACCGGTCGCGGTCCCCTTGCAGAGTAACGATGAACTCAAAGATGGTGTGTCTAGTGATACTACGGCTATCGCTTAAGAGCCGTACGGGCGTACTATCGTATAAGAAGAAGGGGGGGGGGGTCCACTTGAGCGAAATTGAGGTTCTAAATAATAATACTACGTACCTGGTCTGGCCACGGTCATCATCTCTTTCAAGCCCACTTCGCCCACTTCGCCCAATACTCCACGGCATCGCATGGGAGCACAAGCACGAGCACAAACACAACCATGTAGTCTATTCTCAATAGATCCCAGGTCAGCGATGTAGACGAATAGCGATAGAATTTGGACGTACATTGCACACGGAGTGGGACTGCGAATCTTCATGGCACAAGTAGAGTGAGGAAGGGGTGTTTGTCGATCGGTTGCAACATCGTTACAGTTGAGAGCCGTATTCAGTATACGAAGACATTTTTGAGCAATCACTGAGCTTCTTGATCCTGTTTTGGAAAATGGGAGTGTCCAGTGACTGCGCGACCAGGTCGGGGGTCAGACGTCCGGGTACGAGACTAAGAGAGAGGCCCCGCGATCGAAACTGAGGAACTCAGCACACGGCGCCACCCAATTCGTTGAGCGGTGGCGTCAGAGAAGCCATCCGGGCGCCTCTATTCATACACACGTTATCTCGCTCCCACTCACTGCACAGAGAAGGCTCCCGACACTCGCGTATTATCGATCACGCGCACGACCAAGTACTGTGGACACCCTCTCCTTGAGCCATATTTACTCGACGGCCGTACGAGAATGTACGCTACTCCTGAGCTTGCCGTGTCAAGTCTTCAACCGCTCGACCTCTACTAGTGACGGACGGAATGAGGAGGATGAATAGAGAGTGTAGATTATCGAGAATTGTGGTGCGTATCGTCTCTCTCTGTCGTTTTTACCCACTAATCGTATCTCTGAACCACTTGAAACAATCGCTTGCCCTCAATCATCCCACTGCATGCAACGCTGAACTCCTTCCTCCATATTACAGCACTCGACAACAGGCCGGGTTCCCTTTCAACACCATGACCTCTCCTCTTCATCGCTGCGTAAGGCGATTCTTGATTTTTTCCTCCTCTTATAACCCCCGATTGCTGCTGTCCTCTTCTCCCCTACTCAATCCTCTGCAAGCGATCATCAACCTTGAAACTCGAACGTTCGAGTTCTCATACACTCTCCCTCGGTCTCAAACGCGATTGTATTGCAGGCGTGGAGGAGGGCTTATCAATCACATCGGTACCTACGTACGCTTGGATTGGGGTAAGTCGAAAGTAGCAGGATATCGAGGCGTACCATTCACATCCGTATGCTGAAGCCGTCTCAGACACCCTACCTCTATACCGATATCAACCTGGATCGGTCCGTACCCACCATCGCAGTGGTGCCGCGTGTCTGGGGGGCCGTGTTTGACGTGCAGGGGAAGTTGTCGGGCTGTTGAAAGACTTAGTAAGATTCACATTAGGAGTTAGTTACATCTCGTCAGCGCATCCAAAGTGACGACTATGATGTACTGATGCTCCCCTTTCCAGTGTATCAAGAGACGAAGGGTGCTCTCGTAGAACAACACGCCTTGCGAGTTAGGTTGTCTCTCCCTTACGGCCGAGGTTCTTACGCGGGGAGGGTAGGCTGGTACGCGCATGAATTCCTCTGAACGACTAAGTAGCGTTCCGTGCATTCGCGGAGTAAGTCATATCCTCGTCCATCCAGCGTATCTGTTCCTTACGATATACTCTTAGCCAGCTCCATCCAATCCATCTCCTCAAATCGGTTGCCGTGCAGGGTCTTCATTGAACTCCTCTTTCAGTCTGTTAGTGTGAGTTACCACGCGCCAGGTCTGCAAAAGCACGGACTAATATAATAATATTAAGAACATGAAACGACGTCGAGGAGCCTCTTAATGATAGTCGATAAATAAAACTCGGAGTTGACGAGAAATCCAGAAGCTCGTATTTACCGGTCCTACTAGCATATCGAGAGGTGACTATCCGGTGAGTACGTTTCTAGCTTGCATCTGTATCGCGTAGTTGATCAAAGTAACACTTACAGTCAAATTGACACGCCAGTAGTGGATACGCTAGCAGGATCGGTATGGGTTCGCAGGTAATGCCTTTGTTTCCTTGCTCGCCTCTTTCTGTGTCATGTCTTGCTCACTTGTATCACCTGCTCGACATAAGCTTCGGTGTAGACTACGGTCAAATTACGCTCTAATACGTCTTTCGCCGTGGCCGGTCCAGTATCACGGCGAGTATATCTTTTTACTTTCTAGACAATCAATTCAACGCTCACTCATAAGCTTAATACGATTTCACTAACAGCTCCCCACATCGGCCTTGTACTCTCAAACGGACGGCTGAATATGGTCCCATACGGGCCCTAAACGCAACACCTCGTATCGAAACAGCGGTCCTTACCCTGCAGTCCTACCTCAATACGCTTACCCTCGGTTAAATGATATCTCGCCTCGCCTCGCCTCGCCTCGTGGACATTGGTCTGTCTATGATTCATTATATCCAAATATTGCAACTTTATTACTAACTTTACTATATAGAAATATCGCTCCTAGGGATGGATGGAATGGAATCCTTTCACAACAGAGAAATAGGCTTTATACCTTTTATAGGTATGTACACACAGATTCATGCGTTATTAATGCTGATGTGCCTCCCGCCCTCACTTCAAGTTCTTAGAACGGGTGCGACGATCGTCTCATCCACATCTCTCCGGCAACACATTGTGAGGGACGCAGGTGGCGTCAAGAATGCGAATTTGGACCCACTCAGTGTAATGCTATACGAGGTGACGCTTCGACTGTGTTCTTCAAGTTCCGGGGCAAGTCAACGGTATTCGAACTAAAGTACAGTTGCTATCCACTTATAGGTATGTTTTTCATATGTCTGTCTAAGTTGCTACTGACCTCATCTATTATAAATAGAGGAAGACAAGCATCGTTTCGAGGGCTAGGAACGAACGTAGCACCAACGACGGCCTCAGGCGTGGTTAACGATTTCTTGTGCGGCTTCCAGCCACGTACGGTGGTGTATTCCACAGAGCGGGCTCTGAGCCTGGGCAAGAACTTTTTCGTACGTCAAATCATGCCTATTCTAGTCTCTACTGCCATGTACTCATGATTTGGCCGTATAAATATTATTCCCCCATCCAGTGTACGGTCTTTAGACAACGTATGAACGTAATCTAGGTCTTCTTTGGAGCAATTTACAAGCATGATAGATATTGAGGCGATCCTGTGCTCCTCGTATTCTCTACATCGGCGCACAACTGTCACGTCCGACGCCCGTACGACCCACAAGTCTTTGATAGAGTAAATGATATTCTAGGACGACGATGGCTATGGTTGTATTCAGAACCGGTGAGTGATCTGACCTAGAAATGGAATTGTTCAATTAAATGATGCAGATCTAGGTTCTACTGCGCTGTGCTATGCATCTCGAGAGTATGGCAAGGCGATGTGCTGGTTGAGTCATATGGGCGTCCTACGGTGCTTTTCATCGGAACTTCGACACACACCTGGCATTACTTGGAAGCAGCGAGACCTTATCTCCGTTCCCTACTATGTGTGCGGTCCTAACGCCTTGCTAATGCAGTTGTGCTGCACACCTTCTAAACCACGCTTCCAACCAATCGAGTTTGTGCGTCTCGGACTGCTCTGGCGGTGTATGCGCCAAATTGTGCGTGTTCTCGTCGTGATATTCGCCTTATTAGCTTCTTCATTTACCTTTTCTGACTCGTGTACAGTATATTGAAAAGCGGCCTTTGCTTCGTGTTTTTTTAAGACTTGGATTATGGACGTCGACTCTCTCAGGCTCAACTCCCAAACTACATAGGCCACTCAAGTGTTCAGTGACGGTCAAGTCCGATGGATACACAACTAAAGTGATTATTTTCCTTACTTTATAAGTATGTACTGTTAATATTAACGGAGTATATCATAAGAGTATTCATGATTAGACACGGGAACACGTCTTTCAAGCTTCCACCTCGTGGTTTCCAGGTACAAGCGTGTTCACAATGAGGTTATACAGCCTCTAGTACAATATTCGCTAGAGGGCCTTCTCGAGTGTATCGAAGCTGCGATGGATGGCTGTACGACGCCACCTTCTGCATAGCACCGTTATCGCCACTACCTGGTCCGTCTGCTCAGGACCACGGAACGTCGGCGGCTACGCTCTCGCTATAAAGGTAGAGAGCCTAGCTACCAATACCTACAGACTTTCGCTTCATCTGCATGGTGAGTCGAAGTTACTTCTCCCATTTCCGGTCGCTAATAGGTTCGTAGTGGACGTATACCACAGTTCCTCTCACTCCCCGCACTAGATATCGTCTAGTATCGCACTTGTCTTCACTCTTCCCCATTCCCAACCAGCTGCACCCCTTACTCTTCTGATCACGCACACGTTCTTCCTACCATGTCAGCTCCCGATAACGTCGGACCTCACCCGCCTGCGAGCGCAGACAGTTCGGTAAGCTCCCTCTTTCCCTTGAACCCGAGTTGCTATGTTACTAATCCCATCTTACTCGCTACCTGCCACCACTGAACAGCCCACGGGACACTCAGAGCCAGATGTCAATGGTCTTCCGCTTTATGAGGAGTTATGGATCCTGGGGGGACGTGCATACAAACGGTACGAAACGCGTGGAGACTTGGAGGTCCTAGAGGTCGCGATTCGGTCTTTCCGTCTCGCTATGGAAGCGGCTGAAGACGATAACCCGGATAAAGCTGATATCATCACTAACCTTGGGGTGTGTCTGAGGGCACGGGCCAATTGCGTTGGAGAACCCCAGGACTTGGAGGAAAGCATCTCTCTGAAGCAACTCGCCAATGCACTTACACCGGATGACAACCCAACTAAATATTCACTACTGAGCAACCTAGCTGTCTCTCTATTTTCTCGGTTCGAGCAAGAGGGAAGAGCTGAAGACCTTGAGGAAGCCATCAAACTAGAGACTTGCGCAGTCGGACTTGTACCCGATGGTCATGTAGATAAGCTGGTGCTGCTCAATAACCTTGGTGGCTCACTGGTCAGACGATTTGAACACTCAGGAAGCACGAATGATCTAGAGAAGGCCATCGAGCTTCAGACCGGCGCAGTTGAGCTCACTCCCGAAGATCACCCGAACAAGCCGCTGTGGCTGAGCAACCTAGGAAGCTCACATATGCGGTGGTTTGAGCGACTTGGGAACCTCGAGGATCTGGAGAGGGCTGTCGTGCTCCAAAGTCGATCTGTTGACCTCACACCTGATGACCACCCAAACAAGCCCATGTATCTGAGTAATGCTGGAAACTCACTGCAGAGAAGATTCACACGACTGGGAGACTTTGCTGATCTCGAGCGCGCCATTATGCTACATACTCGTGCAGTGGAGCTTACGTTGGATAGTCACCCAGACAAGCCAACGCGGCTCAACAATCTTGCCAATTCCATTGAAGACCGATATGAACGGACAGGAGACACGAAGGATCTCGAGGAGGCCATTGCACACCAATTCCGAGCAGTCGAGCTCACCCCTGATGGTCACCCACAGAAACCCGCCCAGCTGAACAACCTTGGGACTCGGCTGAGCACCCGGTTTAGACAATCAGGAAATCTGGATGACTCGGACCGGGCGATAATACACTTCACCCACGCAGTGGCTCTCACGCCGGAGGAACATCATGAGAAACCCTCTTGGCTCTACAATCTCAGTTCCTCGCTGTTGGACCGGTTCGAACGAGTAGGCAATGTGCTGGATTTAGAAGAAGCCATCAAATGCAGCACACAGTCGGTGGAGCTGACGCCAGAGGACCACGCTCAACGAGCACGAAATCTTCGATCTCTAGGTTTTCTGTACTTCACACGCCTATGCTCACCACATGCCCATGCCGACGATGCATCACGTGCTATGGAAGCACTCCTGGAGGCGATGCAGAACCCGACGTCTCATCCCTTCGAACGACTGCGAGCCTCTGAGCTATACGCAAGGCTACTCACAGAATTCTCCCACCTTCTCACCACTCCGCCTCGACTCTCTCTGCTCAAAGCTTGGAAGCACGCCATTGACCTCGTTCCGCAGTGCATTTGGCTGGGCAACGATGTGCGTGGTCGGTACACCAGCAAAGAATTATCGGATGTCCGCATAGTTGTCAACAGCGCTGCTACTGCTGCCATAACAGCAGGAGAGTATGGCCTTGCACTCGAGTGGCTCGAGACTGGCCGAGCAGTTGTCTGGTCCCAAGTCATCCAGCTGCGTACTCCCCTCGACAACCTCCATCGACTTCATCCACAACTTGCTGACCGTCTTCGCCATGTTTCTCATGCACTCCATCTCGCCGCTTCCGGCTCTCCATCTGTGTCAATGGAAGCCCGACTTCCATCATCCTCCATCCAAGCACTGAGCTCACACGGCTATGCCCTCGAGTACGAAAAGTTGATCTCGAGAATTTGTGAGCTTGAGGGGTTCGAAGACTTCTTGCGACCCAAGACGCTGTCGCAGCTCGCCGGTGCGTGTGCCTCAGGCCCAGTCGTGGTAATTAACGTGCACGAATCAAGATGTGTCGCTTTGGTCTTATGCCGCGTTGGCGATGTCATACATATTCCTCTCCCTGAACTTTCCCTCGACCGCGCAATGGGAATTCAGAAGTACCTATGGGATTTACTCAGAGCCAAGCGTTTTCTGAACAGATGCCGCAGCGACCTGCAAGATGAAGGTGATGAGAGGGGAGGTAGGGTGACTGAAATGGACCCTCCTGATATGATGCGCAAAATACTCGCTGACCTGTGGAATTGGGTGGTCAAACCGATCATGGACATTGTGTCCACTCTGGTACCTGTAAGTGTTTTTGAAAAATCCTGATCCATCTTCCTTTGCGAGTATTTCTAATCATCGGTATTGTTTTTTAGCCCTCCACTACTCTCCCTCATGTTACATGGTGCCCAACTGGCCCTCTCGTCTTCCTTCCACTCCATGCAGCCGGAATCTACCCAAGTGATGATCGCATTAGCGCACCCTCGCAAACCATCATGGATATAGCCGTATCCTCTTATGCTCCGACTCTCGAAGCACTGCTCAAGCCTCGCACAAAAGTGACTCCTGCTGGCCAAGATCCGCGTGTCTTAATTGTATCACAGCCAGACACGCCAGGTGGTAGTCCTATTCCTGGGACAACAACTGAGGCTGCTATTGTGATGTCGCTCGTCGGGGAGTCAAAAACCCTAGACGATGCTGGTGGTACTGTTCAGGCGGTCCTCGAAGGCATGGCAACACACGAATGGGTTCACCTCGCATGCCATGGCATTCAAAATCGTATGGATCCGATGAGCAGCGCGTTTTTGCTCTATGATGGACGACTTACCCTCGCCGATCTCATGTCACACCACCTCCCGAACGCCGACCTCGCTGTACTCTCTGCATGCCAGACAGCGACAGGCGATGAGAAGCTTCCAGAAGAAGCTGTTCACCTCGCCGCGGGGATGCTCAACATTGGATACAAGAGCGTCGTCGGGACTATGTGGTCGATCTCGGATTATGTCGCGCCAGATGTGATGAGGGTGTTCTACACGGTTATGGCGGATCAGGTGAAGGCGGGAGGGGATCTACAGCCTGCATATGCGTTGCACGAAGCCATAAAGGTGCTTCGCAGGTCGAGCGGGAGGGGTGGAATGAATGACTTTTTGCGGTGGGTGCCGTTTGTGCACTTTGGATTGTAGACTGGATTCCCGATTGTGTCTCTTTCAATGGTTTGTCTCGTTATGCACGTGTATCTGACGTCTCCATGTGTGCTTATTCTGCTCCGTCCTGTGTTTTCCTGGTTTGTTCACTCGAGCCTCGTGTTATGTACTACCTAGAAGTTCGTAGCTCGGCGCTCAGATATAACCTTGCTTGTAAATAGAATCCGGTCCCCTTGTGGTAACACGCTTGGTGTATTTCAGGATGGATTTTCATAATAATTCTTTTCTACTAATGTGCACTCTGTGGGTCTATATCAACTCAAAATATTATTTTCTCGAACTATATATATTGAAGCGGTGAGTACACTTGCAAACCGGTAGGCTCGCAGATATCTCGATAATGACATTGTACCCGATGCACTAGTTGAACGCATCAAGTCTCGACAATGGCCTTTGACTTCGGTGAGCCCTCGGTTTCGACGATCGGAGACGTACTACAGTATCTGGTCAGAATCGACTCGATCGTTTGCACCATACAGTCGGGCTCACCTGTCGGTCTTGCTCGCCTCCAGCTGTGATCCGGATGAAGTAAACCAGCCACCAGGGAATTGGCCATGCTCAGACCTCGAACGCGGTAAGTACTTATCTCGATTGGTGCCAGAGAGGGGAGGGGGCCGATCTTGCAGTATGATCATGCACATGCTTCTGTGGAGTGCCACATGTCGATCCACCTTCACAGTCAGCGCGCGACCCTCGATTTTGTTGGTAGTGGCGTGGAGTAAAATGGTTCATTATACTTGTTCGGATCTCATCTGAGATGGCAAATCTCAAAGCTCAACGTTCCAAACATGCGTGTGACAAGTAAAATCACTTACAACAGCAAGACCGTGGGTTGGTTTCCAGTACGGAAGTACGAAAAATGTGATACCTTCGTGCCGTCCATAGAAACGGCGGCGTCTATGTCTGTGCGAGTAAGCAGCGTGGATAACAAAGATGAACTTATGATGTCTCCTATGCTGTTACATCTCACGGTAACGGCCTTAGTAAACTTAGACGAATGACGTTCTCGCTCCAGGTTTGACGAGATCAAGACAAAGCGATACTACGGACGTTGTAGGGCCGTTGCCCATAAAACTCTGCAAAGCCAAACTATGAGCAACCACCACCCCAGAACGACCCCGTTTGTCATCAAAAAACATACCTCACACGTGACAGCAAGCTTTTGCCATGATAATGAGGTAGATGGGGTGATTGGGTGCCGGTCCTAGAGTGTACCACGGGACAAACTTCCTCTGTGGGGCCGCGTTGGCGGACAACAATGAAGAGTGGGAGTAACAAAGGGAATGGACGGACACCCGATCTCTATAGTATAAGTGGTGAACAAATGTTATTCAAATGAATAGAGACGTACTTCGATAGACGCATCCGAATCGAACGCCCTCTACGAGTGACCCCATCATGAGTAGCTTTGCGTTTCTCGCATGAGCAAACTGCAAGTATAATGAAGACGAACGGGTGCTAATGAACTACAAAAAAGAGAATCGCGTACCTTTAGAGCTCGCCCTAATGTGCACCCGCCCCTACTGCTGCGATGAACTCCGAGGGGGCTTGGGCTACCGAGAATATTGGAGCTAACGGGATCCACATTTATAATTATTAGCGTGCTCGTTGTAGAGCAGTGTAGAACATAGCAGAAACCCTGGATCGTGCGAAGCTTTAAAGTAGCCGGCTGACATCCGGTGTTAAGACTTGGCGGCGGGTGGGGATCGTGGGTGTTTGACGAAACGACAGGCTCCTGTACCGGTCGCGTAACCTCGTAGAGTAACGATGAACTCAAATATAGTGTATCTAGTGATACTATAGCTATCGCGTAAGAGAAGTACTGACGCACTATCGTATAAGAAGGGGGAAGGGGGTCATTTGAGCGAAATCGAGGGCAGAAATAACACTACGTACCTAGTCTGGCCGTCATATCTTTCAAGCACTTCGCCCGACACTCCACGGCATCTCAGAGAAAGCACAAGCATAAACACATGCATATAGCCTATTCTCAATAGATCTTAGGTCAGTGATGTCGGTGAGTAGCAATAGGCTTTGGACGTACGCTGCACATGGGGTGGCACCGCGACTTCTCATGACACATGTAGAGCGGGGCAGTGACAATGTCAATCGACCGGTCGAATCGTTACGCGTTATACTTGAGGCCCATGTTCGGTAGACGTCCGCGTCAACATTGGTGTTAGATGCCATGCGAGGATGGAGGGAGGCATGATCGAAAAGGAACTTGTGCTTCCTATTCGTTGAGCAAAGGGTGGTGGCGTCAGAGAAGCCATCCGGGCGCCTCTATACATGCACGCGTTATCTCGTCCCCACTCACTGCATAGAGAAGGCTCCCAACGCTCGCGTGTTATTGATTACGACCAAGTACTGTGCTAACCCTCTCCTTGAGCCATATTTACTCGACGGCCATACGAGAATGTACGCTTCCTACGCTTGCCGTGTCGAGTCTTCAACCGCTCGACTTCTACTAGCGACGGACGGAGTGAGGAGGATGAATAGAAAGGGTAGATTATCGAGAATTGGGTGCGTATCATCCTTCTCTGTCGTTTTTACCCACTAATCATATCTCTGAACCACTTGAAACAATCGCTCGCCCTCAATTATCCCACTGTACGCAACACCGATCTCCCCTTTCCCCATATTACACCACTCGGCAACAGGCCGGGTTTCCTTTCAACACCGTGACCTCCTCCTCATCGCTGCTTTAAGGCGGCCCTTGAAGCTTTGATTCCCCCTCCTCTCCTAACTACTTGCTATTGTCCTCTTCTCCCCTACTCAACCCTCCGCAAGTAATCATCGAACTTGAAGCTTGGACGTTCGAGTTCTCATACACTCTCCCTCGATCTCAAACGCGATTGGATTGCAGGCGTGGAGGAGGGCTTATCAATCACAACGATACCTACGTACGCTTGGATTAGGGGTAAATCGAAAGTAGCAGGATATCGAGGCGTACCATTCACATTTGTACGCCGAATCTCCCTACCTCGTATCCCGATATCAACTTAGATCGGTCTGTACCCACCATCGCAGCGGTGCCGCATGTCTAAAGGACCGTGTTTGACGTGCGGAGGAACTCGTCGGGCTGTTGAAAGACAAGGTAAGTTCTCCATTGTGAGATTAGTTACACCTCTTTAGCGCATGATGCAAAGCGGCGATTATGATGTACTGATATTCCCCTTTCCAGTGTATCAAGAGACGAGAGGGGCTCTCGTAGAACACCACGCCCTGCAAGTTAGGTTGTCTCTTCCTTATGGCCGAGGTTCTTATGCGGGGAGGGCAGGCTGGCACGCGCGTGGAGCCCTCTGAACGACGAACTGGCGTTCTGTGTACTTGTGAAATTAGTCATATCCTCGTCCGTCCATCGTATCTGTGATTTACGAGATATACCTTTAGCCATTTCCTCTCCGATCCATCCCCTCAAATCGGTTGCCGGGCAGTGCCTTCATTGAACTCCTCTTCCTTTCTGTTAATGTGAGTTACTGCGTGCCGAGTCTGCTAAACATGGACTGATGCAATACGATAAAGAACATGACACAACACCGAGGACCTCTCGATGGTAGTCGGTACATAATTTCCGGAGTCGACGAGATATCAGAAAGCTCGTAGTTTCAGGCTCTACTACCATATCAAGAGATGATTAGCAGGTGAGTACGTTTCTAGCTTGCGTTTGTATCGCGTAGTTGATTAAAGTAACACCTACAGTCAAATTAACACACCAATAGTGGATACGCCAGCAGGATCGGTACGGGTTCTTGCCCATATTATTACTCTTTGGCGGTCTTCGAATGACCATATACCCACTGCACTCGGAATCATTGGAGGTAACGTCTTTTCCTTACTCGTCTCTTTCTACATTTACATCTCACTCATTTGTATCGTTTCTTTGATATTAGACTCGATGTAGGCCCCGATAAAAGTGCGCTTTGATACGTCTTTTGTCGGTTCAGTATCACGGTGAGTATATCTTTTTACTTTCTCAACAATCAATTCAACGCTCACTCATAGGCTTGATTCAATTCTGCTAACGGCTCCCCACATCGGCCTTGTGCTCTCAAACAGAAGGGCTGCATATGGTTTCACATGGGCACGAAACGCGATACATCGTATCGAAACAGCGTTTCTCGCACTACGATCGTACCTCAAAACACTTACGCTCGATTACATGGTGTCTTGCTTCGCCTCGTGGACATTGGTCTATATATTGTTCATTAGATCCAAACATTCCAGCTCCAATACTAACTTTACCATATAGAAATGTCGCTACAGGAGATTAGTTCAAACGAAACCCTTCCACAACGCAGAAATAGACTTTGTACCTTTTGTAGGTATGTACACGCGGATTCATGCGCGATTAATGCTGACGTATTCGCTGTTCTTGGTTCAAGCCCCTCAGAACGATAGTAAAGATTGTCTCGTCCACGTCCTTCAGGCCACGCATTGTGAGGGATGTGAGAGGCCTCGATAAGCATCACAAGGAGGCGAATCCGGTCCCGCTTAGTGCGCTGCTTACTATACGAGGCCAGTCAATGGTACTCGAACCAGTAGATAGTCGCTATCCACTTATAGGTATGGGCACTCAGGTCCATAATTGAAGTAGTTACTGACCTCATCTACTGTAGGTAGCGGGATAGAAGCGCCGCTTTAAAGTCTAGAAAGGAACGTTGAGCACGTATAATGCCTCGCAGCACCAACGATGCCCCCCAGGCGTTTAACAATTTCATGTGTGGCTGCCAGTCATGCACAGAGGTGTATTCCACAAGGCGCGCTCCAAGACTGAGCAGAAACTTGGGCGAGAACTGCTTCGTACGTCAAATCCATGCTTGTTCTAGTCACTGCTGCCATGTACTCATCGTTTGGCTGTATAAATCCTATTCCCCTATCCAGTGTGCGATCCTAAGACGACGTATAGACATAATCCTCAATCTCTACGTCAGCGCCCAATTGTCCAATGGGCTTGACGTATCCGCATACAATAGAAGCGTGGCGATACCGGTGTATGCATAAGCCTTCAACACTCACACTGCCCTCCGGTTCTTGTTTTCATATCCTAAAGTTAATTTTATGATCGTATTTTACGGCGGTGAGTGCTCTGGACATAATCTGGAAGGTTTCTATAGCTGAGAGGACATCTACTAGCAGGGTCTATCGGAATGCTCTATGTCTGGAGATTACGACGAGGCGATGTAGTTTCGTACGGGTGCCCTATGTTTGTTTGTTTTTTCTATTGGAAGCTTGGACATTAGTTTAGCGCTACCGGAAGCAGTGAGACCATACTCTGTTTCCAACTACATCTCAATTCCGAACGCCTGGTATTGCGGTGTACTACTATCCATTTCAGAAATCTTTCGGATTCCAGAGTATATGCATCCTAGTCAGCTCTGGCGGTGCTTTTGACTGGTGGATCTTCTTATGTCGCTCATTGTACTGGCACTCACCTCCTCGGCTTTCCCGTTCACCACGAACAGCGCCTCACACATAGACTTACCCTCCTGTCTTCCATGGGGCCATGCATACCGACTCTTGCAACGTTCAAACTACACAGGCCTATTCACTTGAAGTCCTTGACTCAATACGAGTGAGTACCTTTTCCGCTTTAACAGTATGTACCATCGATCCCAACGGATTATGTTATGGATAGCGTTCAAGAACATGGATACGTGTGCCTTGATTTTTGCCTCACGGTTTCCGAGTACAAGTGTACTCATAATGGCGTTACACTGCCATCGGAATAATACTAGCTGGAGGGAGGACTCGTCTGTGCTTCTCGAAGTTGATAGAGCGTGGGCGGATGGCTATACGACGCTGCCTCTTGCCTAGGACCCTCACTGCCACTACCTAAGCTGGCTATGAAACATGAAGATCGGCAGTTACTGCTCTTGTTATAAATGTAGAGATCCTAGCCTCCAGTATTTACAAGCTTTTCGCTTCATCTGCACGGTGAGTCGAACTTACTTCTCTCATTTCTAGTCTCTAATAGGCCCGTACTGGACGCAGACCATAGTTCCTCTTACTCCCCGCACTACAACATCGCCTAGTATCACATTCGTCTTCACTCTTCCTCGTTCCCAGCCAGCTGCACCCCTTACTCTTCAAACCATTCACACGCTCTTCCTACCATGTCGGCTCCCGATAACGCTGGACCTCACTCGCCTGCGAGCGCAGGTAGTTCGGTAAGCTCCCTCTTTCCCTTGAATCCGAGTTGCTATTTTACTAATCCCATCTTACTCGCTACCTGCCACTACCGAACAGTCCACGGGACACTCAGAGCCAAACGTCAACGGTCTTCCACTTTATAAGGAGTTGTGGATCTCGGCGCACCAGGCATACAGTCAGTACGAAACTCGTGGAGACTTGAAGGTCCTAGAGTTCGCCATTCGGTCTAACCGTCTTGCTATGGAAGCGGCTGAAGACGATAGCCCGGATAAAGTTGCCATCATGAGTAACCTTGGGGTATGTCTGAGCGCACGTTTCGAGTGCGTTGGAGAACCCCAGGACTTGGAGGAAAGCATCTCTCTGGGGCAGCTCGCTAATGCACTCACACCGGATGACAGCCCGGATAAACACTCACGACTGTGTAACCTAGCTGTCTCTCTATTTTCTCGGTTCGAGCGAGAGGGAAGGGCTGAAGACCTCGAGGAAGCCATCGAACTAGACACTCGCGCAGTCGAACTTGTACCCAATGGTCATGTTTCTAAGCCCATGCTGCTCAGTAACCTTGGTAGCTCACTGGCCAGACAATTTGAAAGATCGGGAAGCGCGAATAATCTGGAGAAAGCCATTGAGCTTTTGACCCACGCAGTTGAGCTCACTCCTGAGGATGATCCGGACAAGCCGATGTGGCTGATGAACCTAGGAACCTCACATGAGCAGCGGTTTGAGCGACTTGGGAACCTCGAGGATCTGGAGAGGGCCATCGCGCTCCAAAGTCGATCTGTTGACCTCACGCCTGATGGTCACCCAGACAAGCCCATGTATCTGAGCAACGCTGGAAGCTCGCTGCAGACAAGATTCCTACGACTGGGAGATTTTGCTGATCTCGGGCGCGCCATTGTGCTACAGGCTCGCGCAGTGGAGCTTACATCAGATGGTCACCCAGACAAGCCAGCTTTGCTCAACAATCTTGCCATTTTCCTCCAAGGCCGATACCTGCGGACAAGAGACGCGAAAGATCTCGAGGAGGCCATCGCACACCAATTCCGAGCAGTCGAGCTCACCCCCGATGGTCACCCAGATAAACCCACCTGGCTGAACAACCTTGGGGCACAGCTGCACAGCCGGTTTAAACAATCAGGAAATCTGGACGACTTGGACCAGGCGATCACACACTACACCGCCGCACTGACCCTTACACCAGAGGGACATCCTGACAAATCCTCTTGGCTCTGTAACCTCAGTCACTCGCTGGAGGAGCGGTTCGAACGAGTAGGCAATGTGTCGGATTTGGAAGAAGCCATCAAATGCAGCACACGGCCGGTGGAGCTGACACCAGAGAATCACACTCAACGAGCACAGAACCTTCGATTTCTTGGTCTTCGGTTCTTCACACGCCTACGCTCGCCTCATGCCCACGCCGACGATGCATCACGTGCCATGGAAGCATTCCTAGAGGCGATGCAACACCCGACGTCACATCCCCTCGAACGACTGCGAGCCTCTGGGCTGTATGCACGTCTACTCACCGAGTTCTCCCACCTTCTCACCACTCCGCCTCGACTCTCTCTGCTCGAAGCTTGGAGGCACGCCATCAGCCTTGTCCCACAGTGCATTTGGCTGGGCAACAACGTGCGTGGTCGGTACACCAGCCTGAGCGAAGAACTGTCGGACGTCCGCATAGCTGTCAACTATGCTGCTACTGCTGCCATAGCAGCTGGAGAGTATGACCTTGCACTCGAGTGGCTGGAGACTGGTCGAGCAGTGGTTTGGTCCCAAGTCCTCCAGCTGCGGACTCCCCTCGACGACCTCCATCGAATTCATCCACAGCTCGCTGAACGTCTCCAACATGTTTCTCAGGCGCTCCAACTCGCCGCTTCCAGTTCTCTACCTGTATCAATAGAAACCCAGCTTCCATCATCCTCCCATGACATCCAAGCACCGAGCTCACATGGCTATGCCCTTGAATACGACAAGTTGGTATCGACAATTCGAGAACTCGAAGGATTCGAGGACTTCATGCAGCCCAAGACGCTGTCCCAACTCGCTGGTGCATGCAGATCAGGCCCCGTCGTGGTCATCAATGTGCACAAATCGAGATGCGATGCTTTGGTCCTATGCCGCGTTGGCGATGTCATACATATCCCTCTCCCCGAACTCTCCCTCGATCGCGCAATGGGCATTCAGGAGTACCTATGGGATTTACTCAGAGCCAAGCGTCTTCTCAACCGATGCCGTGGTGACATGCAGGATGAGAACGATGATAGGGGTGGTAGGGTTACAGCAATGGATCCACCTGATATGATGCGCGTGATACTTGCTGACCTGTGGAATCGGGTGGTTAAACCGATCATGGATGTTGTATGCACCCTGGAGCCTGTAAGTCCTTCGTGGTTTTATCTTTCCTTGTGAGTATCTCTGACCAGCCCTATTTTCTAGCCCTCCACTACTCTCCCTCATGTCACATGGTGCCCAACTGGCCCTCTCGTCTTCCTCCCACTCCATGCAGCCGGAATCTACCCAAGCGATGATCGCATTAGCGCACCCTCACAAACCATCATGGATCTCGCTGTATCCTCCTATACTCCAACTCTCGAGGCCTTACTTAAGCCTCGCGCACGGGTGACTCCCGCTGGCCAAGATCCGCGTGTCTTAATTGTATCACAGCCAGACACGCCAGGTGGTAATCCTATTCCGGGAACAACAACTGAGGCTGCCATCGTCATGTCGCTCGTTGGGGAATCGAAGCCCTTGGATGATGCTGATGGCACTATTCAGGCAGTATTAGAGGGGATGGCGACACATGAATGGGTCCATCTCGCATGCCATGGCATTCAAAACTGCATGGATCCGATGAGCAGCGCATTCCTACTCTATGACGGACAACTTACCCTCGCCGATCTCATGTCACACCACCTCCCAAACGCCGACCTCGCTGTACTCTCTGCATGCCAGACGGCTACTGGCGACGAGAAGCTCTCAGAAGAAGCTGTTCACCTCGCTGCGGGGATGCTCAACATCGGATATAAGAGCGTCGTCGGGACTATGTGGTCGATCTCGGATTATGTCGCACCGGATGTGATGAAGGTGTTCTACACGGTTATGGCGGAACAGGTGAGGGCGGGTGGGGAACTCCAGCCTGCGTATGCGTTGCATGAAGCCATAAAGGTGCTTCGCAGGTCGAGCGGGAGGGGCGTGATGAATGACTTCTTGCGGTGGGTGCCGTTTGTGCACTTTGGTTTGTAGGTTTGGATCGCCCTTCACTTCCTCTCTTTTAACGGTCTCGAGTGTCACTACGTCTGCTTGGTTTCGATTTACGTGTTTCTAGTTTTTTCCCTGTTGTATTTATAGTTTGCTGTTCTGTTCCTAGTCTCCCTCGGTGTCGTCGTCTCAATGATGGCGGACTTCCCATTTATTATTGTGGCTGACGTACAATCTCTACCTAGAATACCCAGTCAACGTCATGTTGTACTCCCCCATGTATATGCTATCTGACAATGTATTGCATCTTATCTACTCTCTACCGTCGTTATTTACTGTCTACTACTAGTAAGTATACTTCAAGTCACTATCACAAGCCCACGACCGCACAGCGCAAATTGAGCAGCCTACTACGGGTAGCAGCTACGGAAATCGTCAAACCTCCTCGTTTGAGAGCCTGGTTTGATGTGAGTATCGGGTCATGACTCGCCGCAGGTTTGAGGTTGACGTGGACAAGGTAATGATGATGTCCGATGCGCAAGTTACCCAACCGAATCGAGAACGCCACAAAGATGGCGCTTATGGCAATTGGAACTTGAACAGCTTTCGTGATATTAACGATCGACACTGAGAAGTACATACTGCTTTGTCAGATTCGGCTCGCTTGCACCATGCAGTCGGGCTCACTTGTCGGTCTTCAAGCTCGCCTTCAGCTGTGATCCGGATGAAGTAAACCAGCCACCAGGGAATTGGCTACGATTAGACCTCGAGTACGGTAAATACTTATCTCGATTGGTGCCAGAGAGGGGAGGGGGCCGATCTTGCAGTACGATCATGCATATGCTTCTGTGGAGTGCCACATGTCGATCCACCTTCACAGTCAGCGCGCGACCCTCGATTTTGTTGGTAGTGGCGTGGAGTAAAATGGTTCATTATGCTTGTTCGGATCTCATCTGAGATGGCAAATCTCAGAGTTCAACGTTCCAAACATGCGTGTGACAAGTAAAATCACTTACAACAGCAAGACCGTGGGTTGGTTTCCAGTACAGAAGTACGAAAAATGTGATACCTTCGTGCCGTCCATAGAAACGGCGGCGTCTATGTCTGTGCAAGTAAGCAGTGTGGATAACAAGGATGAACTTATGATGTCTCCTATGCTGTTACATCTCACGGTAACGGCCTTAATCAACTTAGACGAATGACGCTCTCGCTCCAGGTTTGACGAGATCAAAACAAAGTGATACTACGGACGTTGTAGGGCCGTTGCCCATAAATCTCTGCAAAGCCAAACTATGAGCAACCACCACCCCAGAACGACCCCGTTTGTCATCAAACAACATACCTCACACGTGACAGCAAGTTTTTGCCATGATAATGAGGTAGATGGGGTGATTGGGTGCCGGTCCTAGAGTGTACCACGGGATAAACTTCCTCTGTGAGGTTGGCGGACAATAATGAAGAGTGGGGGTAACAGAGGAAATGGACGGACACCCGATCTGTATAGTATAAGTGGTGAATAAATGTTATTCAAATGGATAGAGACGTACCTCGATAAACGCATCCGAATCGAACGCCCTCTACCAGTGACCCCATCATGAGTAGCTTTGTGTTTCTCGCATGAGCGGACTGCAAGTATAATGAAGATGAACGGGTGCTAATGAACTACAAAATGAAGAATTGCGTACCTTTAGAGCCTCGCAAAAAGACACTCTAATGTGTACCCGCCCCTACCACCGCGATGAGTTTCGAGGGGGCTTGGGTTACCGAGAACCTAAAGCCACTAGCAGTGGAATCCACGTTTATAATTATTGGCGTGCTCATTGTAGAGTTGTGTAGAACACATCAGAAAGGATGGATCGTGCGAAGCTTTAAAGTAGTCGGCTGACGGCCCATCTTAAGACTTTGGCGGTGGGGATCGGATCGCGGATGTTTGACGAACGACAGGCTCCTGTACCGGTCGCGGTCCCCTTGCAGAGTAGCTCAAAGATAGCGTGTCTAGTGATACTACAGCTATTGCTTAAGAGCCGTACTGGCGTACTATCGTATAAGAAGAGAGAGAGGGGGGGTTTATTTAAGGAAATTGAGGTTCGAAACAATACTACGTACCTGGACTGGCCGTCCGCGTCATCGATCATCATTTCTTTCAACTTAGCCCACTTCACCCATTACTCCACGGCATCGCAGGGGAGCACAAGCATTTAGTCTACTCTTGGCAATAGACTTGAAGTCAGCGATATTGGGGAATAGCGACGGGCTTTTGGACGTACGTTGCACATGGGTGACATGTGACACCGCGACTCAAGTTCATGACACGAGTAAGGCGAGGCAGGGGTGTTTGTCGGCCGGCTGCATCGTTGTAGCGTCATATTCGGTATATGATCCTGTCTTGGAAACTGGGGGCCCTGGTCAATGCCATGCGTGCACGAGGCACGATCGAAAAGGAACTTGCGAGGCGTCAGAGAAAACATCTGGGCGCCTTTATCCTTGCACACGTTATCTCGCTCCCGCTCACTGTACAGTGGAAGCTCCTTCGCACGCGTGCCATCGATTACGGCCAAGTCCTTGTGACACTTACTGGACGTCCATACGATGTTGCACACCTTTCCTGAGCAAACCGAGCCAAGATCCTCTCGACCTCTACTAACGACGGATGGAGCGAGGAGATTGAATAGAGAGAGATAGCTTGTCGGAGTTCGTGGTGCGTATCCTGTCCCTCTGTAGTTTCTACTCACTGATGATCTTCTCAGATCGTTGGAAAAATCCACGCCCCACAGCTACATTACTGAACTCAGCTCTTTTGACTGCTCGACTGCAAGTGCACGCTCGACTCACCCGGCCTTCTCGTGTGTCACAATACTAGTCGACGACCGACATTCTTCTTCAGCCTCGCTTGTCACCCCCTTCTCCTCAACACTGCATCAATTCACTGTCGATTCCCTCCCCTCCTCAACGTCCGCGTCCTTCCTCACCCCTCGGTCGCGAATTCCCACTTCTCGTACCCCATTCCTCAACCAGGTTGTGTGCCGACCGACGTGAGCAGGTGAATTTGTCAAGTGAATAAGTACTCAATGATTGCACAGGTATCGTGGTGGAATCAAGGACATCAACTTAAAAGCAGTGCAATGCCGCACCTGTATGCTACACCCCGTCTTATGACGATTCGGACGGATAGTACGGACTCACCGTGGTGGTGATGCCATATGATTGAGCTGTAACGTTTGACATATGGACGAAAGAGGGAACGAAATTTGTATACACCTTGATGCACGGTGGATCTCATTCCAGGTAACGACCGCGTTTTCTTATTTATATATTTTTATATATTGACTTTCAAGTTGTACGGTTTGGGATTTCCCTACTCGTAGGCTACGGATACATAGCTTTCGAATACGTCGGTCGGTAGTGGTTACTTGTTCAACCGTCTGGTAGGTTTATTCCTTTGCGTGTTCAATGATAGATTTATCACTGAAAACTACTTTATGGTTAGTCGGGCCGATGGCCGTATGAGTCTTGTTCTATCCCACATCGCACGTCTGGCACTTCGCATCAGAAGCATTTGTCGGTCAGTGGTTTATTGTGGTCACATGCTGAAGTTTTATTGCTGACGCAGAACTTAAACCGACGAACTAGTAGAAAGGAAACCTTCTCACAAGACTGAAGAAGACTCTAGGTCTGTCTGCGAAGATTTATGAATGGCCTATGTCGACATGATTGCCCTTTTCTACTTCAACCCCACTAGAACAGTCGTGGCGGTGGTCGCCGCATCAACAACTCTTGGCCACGCATTTCGCGGAACATCAGAGACCTGACTCGGTGATGCGCACTAAAGAGGCGCGTCTGAGCTCGCTCAGCGTACTACCACTGCACGAGATATTTTGGGTCCGATTACGGTTTGAATCACTGGCTGATGGACGGCCATCGTTATTTTCCTGCAGGTATGCGTATCTCTTGCTATGTAAGTCGCTACTAACATCGTATACCATATGTAGCGGGCTGCACTTGAACGTTTGAACGTTGCACTTTCGAACCGAACACCAAATACGTGATCATCAGTAGGTCTGTGATTCTCTCCGACGAATGCATACCCAGGCTTATACTGAACGGTGACGCATAGGAGGCGCGTTACACAAGGATGAGGCAGAAATACCGTGGCTAGAACTGCTTTGTACGTCGTGCTTTACGGGTCATGGGGGATTTAAGCACCTCTGTCCTTGCTCAATACTCGTACTAGTGATGAATCTCCGAAGACAATACTATTCCCTGAATCAATTACTGCTGTGCGATATCAAGTACCGATAGACAACACGCGGACACACTCGGGATTGCCTGCAAGCCTCGAATTGCTTCTAGTGCTTCTTTTTGCACCTGTAAAAGGGTACACAGCTATCTAATAAGTTCTATGTACTCGTATACCGTGGAGGTATAGCTATGCAGGCGTACGCGTAAGCATTCATGGAATACACCGCCTTATAATGCCTGTTTTCTCACGATGTCAATTTATAGTCGCTCTGGGTATGGTCACGCTAGGGGCGGTGAGTATTCTGACCTCGTAATGGAACTGTTCGATTACTAATCAGAACATACTATGACGCTTGATACATTTTGAGATCACGACGAGGCGTAATATCTTTCCTTTTGTATCCTTCCCCGCGTTTACCGGAGACTTTGAATTGAAAACAAAGCCATGTACAGCCTGAGTACGTATCGGTTCTGAATGCTGTTCCACCGGACTAATATTTGACTCCCAGAACCCCCATCTGAAGCGAAATGCAGAGTGTACGAAACATTGAAGCATTCTGGGGTATGTGTGTCCCAGTCAGCTCTGGCAGTGCAGGTACGTCGTATTATGATCGTATCGATAAACACAGTTTAAACGTTTGGCGTTCAACAGACACCTCCCTAACTCTCGTGCCCCTCTCTGCCAGCGGAATCGTTTTCTCTGGGCGAGTGTCCCCCTCTCATCTTCTAGCCTTAGTCTCCAACTAGGGAATATTTATCTTGGAGTCGATGGGCGACATCTGAAGCTTCGTGCCCTCGGAATCTGCAAATGTAGCCTCGAGGGATATAGTAGGTGTGTGCGCTTTTGTGATCTATTCGATTTCCAGATATTCACAAGTCGCACAGCCATCTGGATGACGTCGAGAGTTCTATATTCATACCCTCGCTTGTGAGTAGAACATCGTTATGATTTGAAGGTCACTGATAGGTTTGTTAGGGACGCCGTTTGCCGCGACCCCGCCTCTTCCTCGCCTCCTGCCCTACTACTATCGCATATCACAGTTTACAGTCTCTGGAATCAGCACTACGTAAACTCTCCTGTTACTGTGTCGGCTACCGATGGTATTGAACACGCGGATACTAAGGGAACAAACTGGTAGAACATCCAGGGTCTATCATCTCTATACGCTCGAGGATTATGACGAGACGAGGCGATGTGTATTCGTATGGGCGTCCTATGGTCCCTTTCACCGCAAAATTCAACATTGACTTCTTGCTACTTGGAACTTTACTCCGTTTCCTACTACGTGTGTGGTCCATCTATCTTTCCATCGTAGTTGTACTGTGCACCTTCCAAACCACGGTTCCAAACAATCGAATTTGTGCGTCTCGGACAGCTCTGGCAGTGTAAGCGTCAAGTGGTGCGTGTTATCGTCGTGCTATTCGGCTTATTAGCCTCCTCATTTACCTTTTCCGACTCGTGTACAGTATTTTGAAAAACGGCCTTTCCCTCGTGTCTTTGATAGAGCAATGGGACGCTGACTCTCTCAGGCTCGACGTCCGAATTACATAGGCCATTCAAGTACTCAGCGACGGTCAAGTAAAATGGATGAGCCATTAAAGTGATTATTTTTCTTACTTTATTAGCATGTATTGTTAATGCTAACGGAGTATATCACAAGAGTATTCATGTATAGACACAGGTACGTGCGTTTTAAGTTTCCGCCTCGCGATTTCCAGGTACAAGCGTGTTTACAACGAGGTTATACAGCCCCTAGGACAATATCCGCTGGAGGACCTCCTCGAGCGTATCAAAACTACGATTGATAGCTTTACGACGCCACCTCTTGCATAGGACCGTCATCGCCACTACCTGGTCCGTCTGCTTAGGACCACGGAACGTCGGCGGCTACGCTCTCGTTTAAAGGTACTAGGAGCCTGGCTTCCTAGATCTACAGACTTTCGCTTCATCTGCACGGTGAGTCGAAGTTACTTTTCTCATTTCCTGTCGCTGATAGTTTCGCAATGGACGCAGACCACAGTTCCTCTTACTCCCCGTACTAGGCATCGTCTAGTATCGCACTTGTCTTCACTTTCCCCCATTCCCACCAGCTGTACCCCTTACTCTTCAGGCCGCACACACGCTATCCCTACCATGTCGGCTCCCGATAACGTTGGACCTCACTCGCCTGCGAGCGCAGACAGTTCGGTAAGCTCCCTCTTTTACCTGAACCCGAGTTGCTTTGTTACTAATCCCATCTTACTCGCTACCTTCTACTAAACAGTCCGCGGGACACTCAGTGCCAAATGTCAACAGTCTTCCACTTTATGCAGAGTTGTGGATCCTGGGGGACCAGGCATGTGAACAGTATGAAACTCGAGGAGACTTGAAGGTCCTAGAGGTCGCCATTCGGTCTTACCGCCTTGCTATAGAAGCGGCTGAGGACGATAACCCGGATAAAGCTAATATCATCGCTAACCTTGGGATGAGTCTGATCGTACGTTTCAAGTGCGTTGGAGAGCCCCAGGACTTGGAGGAAAGCATTTCTCTGGAGCAGGTCGCCAATGCACTCACCCCGGATGACAACCCAGCTAAACACTCACGACTGAGTAACCTAGCTGTCTCTCTAAAATCTCGGTTCGAGCGAGAGGGAAGGGCTGAAGACCTCGAGGAAGTCATCGAACTGCAGACTCGTGCAGTTGAACTTGTACCCGATGGTCATGTAAATAAGCCCACGCTGCTCAATAACCTTGGTGACTCGCTGCGTATCCAATTTGAACACTCGGGAAGCACAAATGATCTGGAGAAAGCCATTGAGCTTCAGACCCGCGCAGTTGAGCTTACGCCTGAGGATCACCCGAACAAGCCGATGTGGCTGATGAACCTAGGAATCTCACATGTGCGGCGGTTTGACCGACTTAGGGGCCTCGAGGATCTGGAGAGGGCCATCGCGCTCAAACGTCGATCTGTAGACCTCACACCTGATGGCCACCCAAGCAAGCCCGCACGTCTGAACAATGCTGGAAACTCGCTGCAGACGAGATTTACACGTCTGGGAGATTTCGCTGATCTCGAGCGCGCCATTGTGCTTAAGGCTCGTGCAGTGGAGCTTACGTCGGATGGTCACCCAGACAAGCCAATGTGGCTCAACAATCTCGCCAATTCCCTCCAAGACCGATATCAGCGGACAGAAGATGCGAAAGATCTCGAGGAGGCCATCGCACACCAATTCCGAGCCGTAGAACTCACCCCCGACGGTCACCCAGATAAATCCTCCTACCTGAACAACCTTGGGACAAAGCTGCACACCCGGTTTGAACAATCGGGAAATCTGGATGACTTGGACCAGGCGATCACACACAAGACCACCGCAGTGACTCTCACGCCAGAGGGACATTCTAGCAAACCCTCTCTTCTGCACAATCTCAGTTCCTCGCTGCTGGGCCGATTCAAACGAGTAGGCGATGTGCCGGATTTGGAAGGAGCCATCAAATGCAGCACACGGTTGGTGGAGCTGACACCAGAGAACCACGCAGAACGAGCACCACACCTTCGATCTCTTGGTCTTATGTTCTTCACACGCCTACGCTCGCCACATGCTCACCCTGACGATGCATCACGTGCTATAAAAGCATTCCTAGAGGCGATGCAACACCCGACGTCTCACCCCCTCGAAAGACTGCGTGCCTCTGGGCAGTATGCAGAGCTACTCACAGACTTCTCCCACCTCTTCACCACTCCGCCTCGGCTCTCTCTGCTCGATGCTTGGAAGCACACCATCAGCCTCGTCCCGCAGTGCATTTGGCTGGGCAACAATGTGCGCGGTCGATACACTAGCAAAGAACTATCGGTAGTCCGTGCAGCTGTCAATGACGCTGCTACTGCTGCCGTAACAGCTGGAGAGTATGCCCTGGCGCTCGAGTGGCTGGAGACTGGCCGAGCAGTCGTCTGGTCCCAAGTCCTCCAGCTGCGTACTCCCCTCGACAACCTTCAGCGACTTCATCCACAACTCGCTGACCGTTTCCGCCATGTTTCTCAGGCACTTGAACTCGCCGCTTCCGGCTCTCCACCTGTATCAACAAAAACTCAGCTTCCATCATCCTCCCCTGACATTCAAGTACCAAGCTCACACAGCTATGCCCTTGAATACGACAAGTTGATCTCGACAATTCGAGAGCTTGAAGGATTCGAGGACTTTTTGCAGCCCAAGACGCTGTTGCAGCTCGCTGGTGCGTGCACCTCAGGCCCAGTCGTGGTAATTAACGTGCACAGACTGAGATGCGACGCTTTGGTCTTATGCCGTGCTGGCGATGTGGTACCTGTTCCTCTCCCCGAGCTCTCCCTCGTCCGCGCAATGGGCATTCAGAAATACCTATGGGATTTACTCAGAGCCAAGCGTTTTCTGAACAGATGCCGTGGAGACCTACAAGATGAAGATGATGAGAGGGGCGGTAGGGTTACAGCAATGGATCCACCTGATATGATGCGGAAAATACTTGCCGACCTGTGGAATTGGGTAGTCAAACCGATCATGGACATTGTGTGCACTCTGGTACCTGTAAGTGTTTTTAAAAAATTCTGATCCATCTTCCTTCGCGAGTATTTCTAATCATCGGTATTGCTTTTTAAGCCCTCCACTACTCTCCCTCATGTTACATGGTGTCCAACTGGCCCTCTCGTCTTCCTTCCACTCCATGCAGCCGGCATCTACCCCAGCGATGATCGCATTAGCGCACCCTCGCAAACTATCATGGATCTCGCTGTATCCTCCTATACTCCAACTCTCGAGGCCTTACTCAAGCCTCGCGCACGAGTGACTCCCGCTGGCCAAGATCCGCATGTCTTAATTGTGTCACAGCCAGACACGCCAGGTGGTAGTCCTATTCCTGGAACAACAACTGAGGCTGCCATCGTCATGTCGCTCGTCGGGGAGTCAAAACCTCTAGATGATGCTGACGGTACTGTTCAGGCAGTCCTCGAAGGCATGGCGACACATGAATGGGTTCACCTCGCATGCCATGGCATTCAAAATCGTATGGATCCGATGAGCAGCGCGTTTTTGCTCTATGATGGACGACTTACCCTCGCCGATCTCATGTCACACCACCTTCCGAACGCCGACCTCGCCGTTCTCTCCGCATGCCAGACAGCTACTGGCGACGAGAAGCTTCCAGAGGAAGCCGTTCACCTCGCCGCGGGGATGCTCAACATCGGATACAAGAGCGTCATCGGGACTATGTGGTCGATCTCGGATTATGTCGCACCGGATGTGATGAGGGTGTTCTATACGGTTATGGCGGAACAGGTGAAGGCGGGTGGGAGCTCCAGCCTGCGTATGCGTTGCATGAAGCCATAAAGGTGCTTCGCAGGTCGAGCGGGAGGGGTGGAATGAACGACTTTTTGCGCTGGGTGCCGTTTGTGCACTTTGGTTTGTAGATTTGGTACGCCTTTTTCATGTTATGCTTTTCTCTTTTCACGGACCTGAGTGTCACTACGTCTGTTTTGTTTTGGTTACATGTTTCTGGTTTTTTTCACTGTTGTATTTATAGTTCCTAGTCTCCCTCGGTGTTGTCGTCTCAATGGCGGCGGTCTTCCCATTTATTATTGCGGCTGACGCGCAGCCTCTAACTAGAATACCCAGTCAACGTCCTATTATACTCCCCCATGTACATGCTATCTGACAATGTATTGCATCTTATCTACTCTCTACCGTCGTTATTTACTGTCTACTACTAGTAAGTATACTTCAAGTCATCGTCACCGCCCCCCATACCAACCGTGATTGCACAGCACAAATTGAGTGGCCTACCACAGGAAGCAGCTACGAAAATCACCAACCCTCTTCGTTTAAGTACATAGTTTGATACAAGTATCGGATCATGACTCGCCGCAGGCTCGAAGTTGACGTGGACAAGGTAATGATGATGTTCCAGTGCGCGAGTAACCCAACCCAACCGAATCGAGAACGCCACAAAGATGGCGCTTATAGCAGTTGGAACACTAGTTCTCGCGATATCAACGATCGACACCGAGAAGCACATACTGGTACCTGGTCAGACTCGAATCGATCGCTTGCACCACACAGTCGGGCTCACCTGTCAGCCTTGCTCGCATCCAGCTGTGATCCGGATGAAATCAACCAGCCACCAGGGAATTGGCCATGATCAGACCTCGAGTACGGGAAGTATTCATCTCGATCGGTGCCAGAGAGGGAGGGGGGCCGATCTTGTAGTGCGATTGTACGCATGCTTCTGTGGCGCGCCACATGTGGATCCACTTCGCAGACAGCACGCAACCTCCGATTTTGTTGGTAGTGGCGTGGAGTGAAATGGTTCATTACTCTATGGTTGTTCGGACCTCATCTAAGATAGCAAATCTCAGAGTTCAACATCTCAAATCTGTGTGTTACAAGTTAAATCACTTACAATGGCAAAGCTTCGTCCTGTGGGTTGGTTCGCGGTACAAGTTGCCATGATAATGAGGTTGGTGGGATGATTGGGTAGCCAATACTCGAGTGTACCACGGGATAAGCTTCCTCTGTGGGATTGGCGGATTATAACGAGGAGTGGGGGTGGCGAAGGGAATAGATGGACATCCGATCTCTATAATATACTAGTAAGCGGTGAATAAATGCTAGTCAAATGGATAGAGACATACCCGTACCTCGGTAGACGCATCTGAGACGACCGCTCTCTGATGAACGCATCATCAGTAGCTTTCCGTTCCTTCCGCGTGTGGGCTGTATGTACAATGAAAATAAACGGGTGCTAATGAACTACATAAAAGAGACTTAGTCCTGCAAAGAGGATCGAGGGTAAGTTTTAAGATGTCGGTAATCCAGTATAGCTCCTTACAGCAGTCAGAGAGTGTCAAATGCAGTATTAGTAAGTCTACACAGAGACGTCACGATGCCTGTACAGAGTTGGTGAGCGATAGAATACGTAGTCTTTGCTGCAAGCAGTCATGGGCTTACCTTGAACATTCACGTCAGTCCATCAAACACCCACAGGCAATTACTCCATGCAAGTCATATCCGGAAAGCATTCGATTGCTGCTAGTCGTTAAGTACTACCTGCTGGGTGTATCGAGCGAGGAGCGAGTGTTGAACTTCCGAGGCTGAGGGGAACGGCCGCGTCGATGAAAGGGGGAAATAACTTTGGCGTAGGAGTTGGTCGTGTCAGTGGCGAGCGAGTCCCGATGCAAATAAGAGCCATGAGATCGAGTGAGCGGTGGTGGAGGTAGTAGTACAGTACAAGGCAGGGGTCGGCGTCAGACACTACCAGAGCGCTTCTATCGGTGTGATCTTCGTTCCCACCCACTGCAATCATGACTGCACGGTCAAAGGATTCACATGCGTATTATAAGTCCTTCCGACAGTATTCGACTCTCGACACGTTCGTTCACCTGGAGGGATGCTTGAACATTTGGTGACTTAGGCTCAGGTGGTCATTGGAATGCGAGGTGTGTGCTACGTTTCTCTATAGCTGTGATACACTGACCGTTTAGATCGCTTGAGACAGAGGATCGCCCTTGTCTCTTGCATAGATGCACTCGAAGGTAAACACAATGACCTCTGCGCGGCGCGTGCTCTCCCGAGTCCCCTTTTGTATTCACCAACTTGCGACTGGCTTCTCGTTCCGCCTAAGGCCTTGCATCATCTCGACCTCCCATCTTCTCTTGCCCCGCAAGTTCCTTCCCTCTTATTCCTACCATAGCACCTTGTTATACTACTCTTCTCTTCCTCCCTTGAAATATCTGAAAACGACCTCCGATCTCCAAATTCTCGTATGCCCTCCCGGGATCGGATCTTCCCTTTTCGACCCGTCACTAACTTGAAATCCGTGCGGATTCACCCTTGATTCACCTCTCTCCCTCCCGACGTCTGAAATCTTCCCCTCTCCACGAATCCACCACTCTTGCACGCCCATCCCATGATCTCGAACACGATTCGGTCGTGGGCCGACCGATCTAGCGAAAATGGGCTTGTTGAGTAACTAGCTACATCTGTACGCTGCATTACTGGACCCTCGATGATAGGTACACGAGCCGACAACGACCAAGACAGGGTAGCGCAGCTGTGATACCACATGCTTGAATGGTGATGTTTGACATACGGAGGGGGCGACTCGGAGCTTGTCGAGCTTTGGTTATCTTGAACGTTTAGGTACGGATCATGCTATTCGTCCTTCAGAGATAGCTGACGCCTTTTCTTCTTACCACGTTCAAAGTAACATCGAATTCCCGCGTCTCACTTTCAAAGCACCAAGCCACGACTCCGTAGCCTCTGTAAAACCCCACAATTCGAAAATCCACTCCGTCGTCCTCAGTCCCAATATATTGTATACATCATGTCATAAGGCGACTACTACGGGTAGTATATTGGATTAGAAGCTACAGATGCGTCGAGAAGGGTTTGCTAATGGTACGTCTGCTAAAATAATCGTCCTCGCTCTTGAAAACTCATCTTTGGATTCGAAGATAAAAGTGACTTCGATGCGTCTGACTACCGGTTCTTCGATCGATATAGGTGCGTAATACATTCTTCATCTCGTTTCTTTACCGATAGCTCCGGAATTATCGCGTTCAAGCTTACGCTGTGATCCAGGTCCCTTTTCCCTTAAGGCAACACACGTATTCATCCAATAACAACGTGCTCGCCATCCTCACTTCTAGCCCATTAGAACGGTAATAACGACCATCTCGTCCACGTCTCTCAGGCTTTGGCAACACATTGGACGCGGGAGACCTTAAGAAGCGTCACAAGGAGACGAATACGGACTTGCTCAAGTACCACTGTACGGACGATACTTACGACTCGGACTGTTGACTACAAGTTCTGGGATAGTAAACGGTACCCGGTTTAGGAGACAATCGCTATATGCATATAGGTATGTATTATGGAAGTCGCTACAAGTTTCATAGTAAGCTATAGGTAACGGAATAGAAGCATCGCTCCGGGAACTATGAACGAACACCATGGACGGATGTCTCAAGCTGCTGGTGTGTCTGAGAGGGTTCATGCCTTCTCGCGACAGCGCACCCTCAGGTATTCAATCTCGTGTGCAGCTTCCTGTAACGCGTAGAGGATGTACTATTACAAGATGAATATATGCCTTAACGAGACAGAACAAAGACCTCTCATGATCCCACTGCATGGATCGGACAAGCAGTAGTTTCATCCTCTACGATGGACAATCCGCTACGCTGGGGGTGATGAGAATATTGTACACGGTCATGGCAGAACAAGTGAGGGCGGGCGAGGGATTCCGGCGCAGTGTACATTACATGAGGGTACCAAGGCACCGCGAAAAAGAAAAATGGATTGTATGACTTCTTGCGATGAATGCCTTTCGTAAAATTTATATTGTAATCTGCGTTTCGGGCTTGGTCTCTTGTGATTGCCTGGCTCGATGTGTACTAATACCTGATATCCCAGTACGTTCAGCAATGTTTGTAAATAGAATTCGGATCTCTAGCAATAGCATGCCCAGCGTACTCGTGTATTTTTTAATTATTATTTTCTATTAATATTTCTTCAGGCTGTAGGTCTGTGTCAACTCAAAAGAGCGGGTTTTTGAACTACTTGTATATACATAGAAGCGAGTATAATTTGTGTGCTTGACACGCAGATATCGCGACAGGAACACCATTAAGCTGATTGAATGAAGCGCACGGCGGTCGCGAGCGAAAAAAACTTGCATTGTAGAGATGAATACAGCGGGAGAGGGTGCATGCGCACACTGGCGCAAGCCAAGTCTGACCGTGATTCAACCGGGGAGCCTCGATATCAACGTTCAACGATCGACACTGAGAACCACCTACCACTCTGTCAGGTTCGAATCGATCGTTTGCAACGCACAAACGGGCTTACTAGCTGCAATCCAGATGCGATAAACCAGCCACCAGGGATTTGGCCGCGTTCAGACCTCGAGTACGGTAAGTATTAATCTCGATCGGTGCCAGTGAGGGGGGCCGATCTTGCGGTGCGATCGTACGCATGCTTTTGAGGGGGTGGCACATGTTGATCTACTTCACAAACAGCGTATGGCCCTCGCGAATTTGACGACTATTGCTATAGCATTAGATTATGCCTGTTCCAGCCTTATCTGAGACGACAAACCTCAGCTTTGGAGTTTCCAAATGCGCGTGCGAGGAGTTAAAGTGCTTACAGCAGTGAGGTTTCGTCCACCTTTGCGGTACAGGAGTACGAAAGATCCCCGCGACGTCTTCGTGTCAGCCAGAGCGACGGCTGTGTCTGAGTTTGTCCAAAGTCACGGGGATGAGCTTACAATGCCCCCGTGCTGCCACGCTTCACTGTACTCTGTGACAAGTCAAATTCTTCCATATTCCTTCCTCGAATTTGACGAGACCAAGATAAGCTGGTACGGATGTTATTGAGCAATCGGCCGTAGATCCCTACAATTCAAAACGATGAGCGATCCTCGTCCTCAGAAGATGCCATTTGTCATCAAGCGACGTACCTCAAACGCGGCACCACGTCTTTGGGATTGGCAGGGAAAAACGAGGAGTGAGGTAAATGGGTGGAATGGACGGACATGCGACCTTTACAATATCAGCAGTGACCAAATGTTGTCAAAAGAACAGCAACGTACCTCGATTGACACATATGAGCCGACCACGCTCTGATCCCAGCCGTAACAACTTGAAGAGTACTAGTAGCTTTCCGTTTCTTCCATAAGCGGACTGTATGTACAATAAAGATGTTTGGATACTAACAAATGACAACAGAAACGAGACTTACGTAGTTATAGAGCCTTGCCGAAAGTTACTCTAATGTGCTCCGCCCCCTACTACCGTCATCGCGATGAACCCTTGGGCACGGGCCGAGAGTTTCGTGAATAGCGGAGTCGACGTTTGTGATAGAGAAGTTGATACTCTCAGTGCTCGTTGTGGTGCTGTGGGTACCGCATCAAAAAGCCTGGATCATGGGTAGCCTTGAAGTTGTTGACCGACGTCCTGTAGTAAGACACCGGCGAGTGAGTATTACAGACTGTTTGACAGAAGTGACGGGGAGTCCTGCACCAGTTCCGGCCCCTTGCAGAGTAACGACGGAGATGGAGGTTTCTAGGAGGATGTGTTATCGTGTGGTATACAAGGTACTGTAGCGAGGGGTGTAGTTTGAGCTAGAAACGAAGATAGAAATGTTTTACACTACTACGATGTACACTTGGTCTGACCGTCAGCGTCCCCTTCAAGTCCACCTCCCTGTTACTTCAAAACTACCCGAGCACAAGTAAGTGGGCAGGATCTACCATTGATATATTCGTGGTTAAAAAAAGTCGATGAGCTGCCCGTGATAGATTTGAACGTACGTTATATATGGGGTGGTACCGCGACCTACATGACGAGTTGAGCGAGACGGTAATACTTATTGACCAATTGCGTCGTTGGAGTTTCCGTATGCCGCGACATATAGGACCAAGGCCGGGGCTTCTTAATCCTGTTCTTGAAACCGAGGGCGTTCAATGACCTGCGTGGATGGCGGGTGGCACGATCGAAGAAGGGCCTGCGTAATGTCAACAATTGCCGCCATGTTTATTGAGCGAGGTGGGCTAGTGGACTGGAGCTGTGCAGTATTTAGCCATTGTGCCTAAAGAGTCGGGACAGAGGGATTCAAAGAACGAGGAGGGCATCGGGTCAAGTGATGGCGGTGGTGGAACAAGACGCCTGCCAGGCGCCTCTCCCATGCATATGTTATCTCGCTCCCACTCACTGCACAGAGAAAGCTCCTTCGCATGTGTGTTATCGATTACGACCAAGCCCACCGACTCCTTCCACGTTCATACGACGTTGCACACCTTCCCCAAGCAAACTGTGCCAGGTTCCTCTCGGCCTCTCCTAGCGACGGATGGAGCAAGGAGATTAAAATTGAGAGGGTAGCTTGTCAGGGTTCATGGTGCGTATCATGCCCCTCTGTAGTTTCTACTCGCTGACGGTCCTCTTAGGTCGTTCGAAATATCCTCGCCCCACAACTACACTTGTGAAGTCAGCTCTCTCGATCGCTAGTGCACACTCGTCACTCCCCCCCCCCCTTCTTGTGTATTACAATAGGCGACGGCAGTTGTTTCCCTTGAGCCTTGCTTGTCACCCCCTTCTCCTCAACACTGCATTGATTCACCGTTGATTAAGGACCATCTTCCCCCTCCATTTTCTTTTCCTGACCCAACCCCCACCCTCGGTCACGAATTTTCGCTTCTCGCACGCTATTCCCGGCTATGGTCCCTTTCACTGCAAACTTCAACATTGACTTCGCGCTACTTGGAAGCAGCAAGACCTTACTCCGTTTCCTACTACATGTGGGGTCTAAACGTCTCTCTATTGTAGTCGCACTGCGCACCTTCCAAACCACATTCCCAGACGACCGAATTTGTGCGTCTCGGACAGCTCTGGAAGTAAATGCGTCAAATCGTGCGTGTTCTCGCCATGTTATTCGCCTTATTAGCTTACCCATTTCCCTTTTCCAACAGTATATTGATAAGCGGCAATTTCCTCGTGCTTTTGATAAGATTATGGACGCCGACTCCCTCAGGTTCAACGTCCAAACTACATAGGCCATTCAAATGCTCAGATGTATAGACACGGATACGTGTTTTTCAAGCTTCCACCTCGTGGTTTCCAGGCACAAGCATGTTTACAATGAGTTTATACAGCCCCCAGGACAATATTCGCTGGAGGACCTTCTCGAGCGTATCAAAACTGCGGTGGATGGCTGTGCGACGCCACCTTTTGCATAGGACCTTCACCGCCACTACCTGGTCTGTCTACTTGGGACCACGGAACGTCGGCGGCTATGCTCTCGTTTAAATGTAGGAGCTTGACTTCCAGTATTTGCAGACTTTCGCTTCATCTGCACGGTGAGTAGAACTTACTCCCCCCCATTCCCGGTCGCTAATAGATTCGTAGTGGACGCAGACCGCAGTTCCTCTTACTCCTCGTACTAGACATCGTCTAGTATCGCACCCGTCATTACTCTCCCCCATTCCCAGCCAGCTAGACCCTTTGCTCTTCTGATTACATACACGCTCTTCCTATCATGTCGGCTCCCGTTAACGTTGGACCCCACTTGCCTGCGAGCGCAGGTAGTTCGGTAAGCCCCTTCTTTTCCCTGATTACGAGTCGCTATATTACTAATCCCACCTTACTCACTACCCGTCACCGCCGAACAGTATGCAGAGCACTCAGAGCCAAACGTCAACGGTCTTCCACTTTACAAGGAGTTGTGTGTCTCGGCGCAGCAGGCATACGATCAGTACGAAACTCGAGGAGACCTTAAGGTCCTAGAGTTTGCCATTCGGTCTTACCATCTCGCTATGGAAGCGACTGAGGACAATAACCCGGAGAAAGCTGCCATCATCGATAACCTTGGAGTGAGTCTGAGCGCACGGTCCGATTGCGTTGGAGATCTCCAGGACTTGGAGGAAGCAATCTCTCTGAAGCAACTCGCCAATGCCCTCACACCGGATGACAGCCCAGCTAAACACTCACGACTGAGTAACTTAGCTATCTCTCTATTTTCTCGGTTCGAGCGATCGGGAAGGGCTGAAGACCTCGAGGAAGCCATCGAACTACAGACTCGCGCAGTCGAACTTGTACCCGATGGTCATGTAGATCAACCTGGGCTGCTCAGTAACCTTGGTGTCTCATTGTGCATGGGATTTGAACACTCAGGAAGCGCGAATTATCTGGAGAAGGCAATTGAGCTTCAGACCTGCGCAGTTGAGCTCACTCCCGAAGATCACCCGAACAAGCCGATACATCTGATCAATCTCGGGAACTCACATGAGCGGCGGTTCGACCAACTTGGGAACCTCGAGGATCTGGAGAGGGCCGTCGCGCTCAAACGTCGATCTGTAGACCTCGCACCTGATAGCCACCCAAACAAGCCCGCATATCTGAACAACGCTGGAAGCTCGCTGCAGACAAGATTCACACGGCTGGGAGATCTTGCTGATCTCGAGCGCGCCATTGTGCTACAGGTTCGTGCAGTGGAGCTTACGTCGGATGGTCGCCCAGACAAGCCAATGTGGCTCGGCAATCTTGCCAATTCCCTCCAAGACCGATATGAGCGGACAAGAGACGCGAAAGATCTGGAAGATGCCATCACACACCAATTCCGAGCCGTCGAGCTCACCCCTGATGGTCACCCAGATAAACCCGCCCGACTGAACAACCTTGGGGCAAGGCTACACACCCGGTTTAAACAATTTGGAAATCTGGATGACTTGAACCAGGCGATCGCACACTACACCACCGCACTGACCCTCACGCCAGAGGGACATCATGACAAACCCTCTCGGCTCCGTAACCTCAGTAACTCGCTGCATACACGATTCAATGAAGCAGGCAATGTCCCAGATTTGGAGGAAGCCATCAGGTGCAGCACATGGTCGGTGGAGCTGACACCAGAGAACCACGCCCAACGAGCACTAAGCCTTCGACTTCTTGGCTTTCTGTTCTTCACACGCCTATGCTCGCCTCATGCCCACGCCGACGATGCTTCATGTGCTATGGAAGCATTCCTAGAGGCTATGCAGCACCCGACGTCACATCCCCTTGAACGACTGCGAGCCTCTATTCACTATGCACGTCTACTCACCGAGTTCTCCCACCTCTTCACCGTTCCGCCTCGACTCACTCTGCTAGAAGCTTGGAAGCATGCTATCAGCCTTGTCCCACAGTGCATTTGGCTGGGAAACAACGTGCGCAGTCGGTACACCAGCGAAGAACTATCGGTAGTCCGTGTAGTTGTCAACGACGCTGCTACTGCTGCTATCACAGCTGAAGAGTTTGGCTTTGCACTCGAGTGGCTGGAGACCGGTCGAGCAGTGGTTTGGTCTCAAGTCCTCCAGCTACGTACTCCCCTTGACGACCTCCATCGACTTCATCCACAACTTGCTGACTGTTTCCGCCATGTTTCTCACGCACTCCAACTCGCCGCTTCCGGCTCTCCACCTGTACCAACAGAAGCCCAGCTTCCACCATCCTTCCCTGATATTCAAGCACCGAGCTCACATGGCTATGCCCTTGAATACGACAAGCTGATGTCGACGATTCGTGGGCTCGATGGATTCGAGGACTTTTTGCGGCCCAAGACGCTGTCGCAGCTCGCTGGTGCGTGTACCTCAGGCCCTGTCGTGGTCATCAATGTGCACGAATTTAGGTGCGACGCACTAGTTCTATGCCGTGCTGGCGATGCCGTACATATTCCTCTCCCCGAGCTCTCCCTCAACCGTGCAATGGACATTCAGAAGTACCTATGGGATCTACTCAGAGCCAAGCGTTTTCTGAGCAGATGCCGTGGAGACCCACAAGACGAAGGTGATGAGAGGGGAGGTAGAGTGACTGAAATGGAGCCACCTGATATGATGCGCAAAGTACTTGCCGACCTGTGGAACTGGGTGGTCAAACCGATAATGGACGTTGTGTGTACCCTGGAGCCTGTAAGTGTTTTTAAAAAGTTCTGATTCATCTTCCTTCGCAAATATCTCTAATCATCGACATTGTTTTTCAGTCTTCCGCTACTCTCCCTCATATCACATGGTGTCCGACTGGCCCTCTCGTCTTTCTTCCACTCCATGCAGCCGGTATCTACCCTAAGAATGAACATGCTGACACTCCCTCGCAAACCATTATGGATCTTGCTGTATCCTCCTACACTCCGACTCTCGAGGCCTTACTCAAGCCTCGCGCACAAGTGACTCCTGATGGCCAAGATCCCCGAGTCTTGATTGTATCGCAGCCAGCCTCCCCATATGCAATCAACAATCCTATCCCGGGGACGACAACTGAAGCTGCCATCGTCATGTCGCTTGTCGGGGAGTCAAAACCCCTAGATGATGCTGATGGCACTATCCAGGCAGTATTAGAGGGGATGGCAACACATGAATGGGTCCATCTCGCATGCCATGGTGCTCAAAATCGCAAGGATCCAACAGACAGTGCCTTCATCCTCCATGACGGACGACTCACTCTTGCCGAACTCATGTCACACCACCTCCCGAACGCAGACCTCGCTGTACTCTCCGCATGCCAGACGGCTACTGGCGACGAGAAGCTCTCAGAAGAAGCCGTTCACCTCGCTGCGGGGATGCTCAACATCGGGTACAAGAGCGTTATCGGGACCATGTGGTCGATCTCGGATTATGTCGCGCCGGATGTGATGAAGGTGTTCTACACGGTTATGGCGGAACAGGTGAAGGCGGGAGGGGAGCTCCAGCCTGCGTATGCGTTGCATGAAGCCATAAAGGTGCTTCGCAGGTCGAGCGGGAGGGGTGGGATGAATGACTTTTTGCGGTGGGTGCCGTTCGTGCACTTTGG